>CAJPEX010002548.1:0-38177 GCA_905338405.1 Notodromas monacha
TTATCGTATCAAGAAGAAGACGTTCTTCTAGAGTCGCGACAGAGTCTTTTATCGATTTCTCCCAATAAGGATAACACCCATAAAACGGCAGTTGCTGCAATTGTCCAAAGTTGGACTCTCACAAAATTTCACAGTTCTGAACTCATCCTCACTCAGCTCGAAGCCTTTTGATATTTTTACTTTTAAATTCTTTTTAATTTTTTGGGAGCTTTCCGTGAGATTCACAGGCCAGACAGTGTGAAAATTTCCCATAATTTCTTCAATCCAGCTCATTCCCTAGAGCTAATTTTTCCCAGGCTAGGCTTTCTAAACCTTCTTCAGAGTGATTCACAAGATTCTTGTTCCAAATAATATTTTCCAATGAAAGTAGGGATTTTTGGTTCACAGAAGGTGAAGAAAATTAAGAGGATTTTGGATCAGCTGTGGAAGATTTAGTCTGAATTATCCATTTCCACCTGGCTTGATGCGCCTCGTGTGATTTCTTTTGGCAAGGAACTATTCAGGCTGAGAAGCACAGCAGCAGGGGCATAAGAAAAACAATTTGAAGGAGCATTATTTTTAAAGGAAAATCTTTTCTGCACAAATGAAAAAAAATGGCAGGATTTTTCCTCACTTTGCCTTCCATGTACTGTTTTATTTTTTCTCTTCCACCTGTGGTGCAAGCAAATTTTTTGAATAAAGTCCCACTTTGCTGCTTAAGGGTTAATAGAGACTGGCATCCATTGGATAGCTGGCAATTTTAGGAGCATATACAGTATTTATGCATCCTTACAAGGGTTAAAGTGTTTGTGACTTTGGCCTCATCTGTATAAACCTTAAACGGAAACATCATTGACACATTTGGGGCTGTTGAATGGTTTCCTGGGAAGTTTGAGCTCCCACTTTTTTGAGAGATGCTTGAAAAATATTATGGCCAATGCACACTTACTGCTGCAGGCAAACTTTGTGATATTGAGATTATTGATAAGAATTATTGAGTTAACATACAAATTTGCAGCATTATTGTCTCTGCAGAAAGTGTGGAGACCCATTAGAAACAAATATTTTCCATTTTGACCATAGACATGTACCTTATTGAAAAAACCTAGATCTGAAGTTTAAAAAAAATGAATACTGTACCGTATTAATTCGTGATGAGTATCAATCAACCAGCATTTTCTGTGGTCATCAAAGGGGAACCGAGATGGACCAGCAAATTGAATGAATTTAGACCTACAACTGTGCGGAAGACAGTGAGTGGGATGTTTTACATTAAAGGAATTTCATTACTGTACTATACATCCAGCACAAGAAGCAATTAGTGGAAAGCGACGACGAAAGCAATGGATGCTCCGAAGAATTTCATCAGAAACCTGCTTGTCAACTTGTCAGTGACACACTACTTGAATTATCACCAAACAACACTCATGTTTCCAACTGAACCCAGCAGAAAATTAGTTTTAGTTGAACCTTCTGCTGTCAGGTGTAAATTGTAAGGATAATTGTTTTTTAGCGGCGGATGATGAATACTATTTTCATTTTTTTCTTCATCGCTTGAAAACGAATTTTAAAATAATTCCCCTAGTCCATCCCCTTTCTACTGCAGTACAATATTTTCTTGAAATTTCTTTCCTCGGCGGCTTCTTGAAACTATAAAAGCTTGATTGATACGGATCTCATGTACATTGTATACGATTTTGCAGTGACAGCATTGACGTCGAGCACGATGACCCTGACGGTCATCTCCACGGATCGGTTCCTGGCCATCATGTTCCCCTTGAAAGTGAGGGCCATGCAGAAAAACTGTCCGAAGGTCATAGCATGCATATGGCTGGCAGCAGTCACTGTGTCCATCCCGTTCCTGGTTTTTCGGGAGATGATCAGTCTCCAGGTGAAGCTTCTCCTCTATTTTCCACTCTGAACGCATCTTTTTGGACGTTTCCGATGGACCCTCGCGGGTTATACTATTTGTCTAGGGTTCACTTTGTTTGACCGGTGGCACACAAGGGCAAATGAGGATCAGACAATTCCCACGTATTGAAAGAGAAAACCTGCTGCCCTATACTTACTGCTGTTCTAATTGGCCCACATTTTGGCAACTCAATCGGATGGCAAATGTCAGCTATAGGACCATTTGTGGTCGGCTTGCAATGAAGAGAAACCACTATCAGGGCAGTGTTGTTTATAATCCAGAAGAATAAACTGGGTGATCTTGGAATTTTTTTATGTTCTCAAACATACTGTAAATCTGTAAATGCATACAATTAATTTAGGACAAAAGAGAATCTACATTTGTATAAAGTATACATGTTTGCCAGAACCTAAGAAAAGTTAGTGAACAAAAAACTCTGTGAGTTGATGCTCTGCAAGTTGTGGTGTAATCTAATTTTCTCATCCTGACACTCAACTCAATCATCAAAACAAATTATGTCATACAGTTGAAAGCAATGAACAAACCTACTTCTGAAGTTCATATCTCAAAGTCGGATTTCCACGATCAGGAAATTCATATTGTATCTTTTTACAAGATCCAATATTGGCTTCGCAAAATTTTTAGCCCGTCAGGATTTAGATCCTGAAAACCCACACAGTAGGGCATTCCCTTTGAGCTGATGCTGCAACATCACCATCAGGCTTTTTCCTCTGGTCGATACAAAGAAAAATAGGAAACAAAAGCAGTACGATTTGGTCATCAGTCAAATGACTCAACCTTGTCACAGAAATTAAGAGACTCAATCTTCCCCTTTTTTAAATAGCAGTCCTTTTATACCACCAGCAGCAGGAAAACATCAAGTCTTAAAACCAAATCCTTCCAATTTTGTTATAATGTTGTACTTCAACGTCAATATACTTGTGAAATTTTTTATTCTTTTCATAGATGTGCTGTTCAATTGACGTGTTAATTTAATATATGCTGCTGTGCTCGTTGGGTTGCATTCACGATTTTGAGTAAACGTGATGAAATATTCAGGGAAACTATAAAAGGATTCTGATTGTGAGGTGTCTTCTGAAATTATGTACTGTACATGCAATTTTCAGTGGACAGTGCCTGTACTATATTCATTTAGGTTCAGTCCATGGCACAAAGTATTCTGGTCGCTTATAAAAAAAGTAATTTGAGTAATGTAAGGAATATAGCAATTCAAGTAATTTTCTCGGGGGGTCGAAAAGTAATTCAATCAATTGTGTGTCCCTCAAAAACTGCATTTTGGACGGGAAACTGACTAGACACTGTATCGCCGTTTCCGGTTTTATCCAGGTTGTCGGACACTGAGTACAAGTAATAAATATGAAGACAGGGTTTCTCGTCTAAGAAAGAGAGTAATTCCGGCCTTCTGCTGAGCTACGCTGAGTTGCTGCAACAAGTTCCGTCCCCTGTGAAAGTTTACGGAGCCTGAACAAGGTTTCAAGGCCCTTCATGTCCAAACTTTTCCTTTGAACAATACCTCATTGGCAAGTGTCTCTCGTTCAACAGAAAAAGCAACTCTGCTGGCATTAATTTTCTCCTTCATCCCACGCAATTCCCGCGAGACTCACGACCTGCCGTCTTGGATAAAAGGCCGAGACCTGTAGGAGTACAAATTACAGTGTACTGTACCGATTCGCTTCATTTCAGTGGAGCAATTTCGAAGAGAACATCTGCGTGGATACATGGCCACAAGTGCTTCGGTTCGACGCCCAGGGGAACTGCTTCCTCGATCACTACTGGAAAAGACTCTATTACACCACGGTGAGCTAGTGAGTTGAGTGGTTCTTGGATTTCCGACATCAGCAGCAGAGAGGATTGTCGCATGCTTCAGCTAATATACACATACTGCTGTGCCGGTGTGTGACAGATTCAACTTCTCAGTTCTCTGATGCCTTAGTTGACGTGACGGGGTTTTCATCGAAAAATTAGTAAGAAGAAAGAAGTAGTTGAGATGGATTCCGACCTTATCGCTGTTTCTTCTCCCGAAGTTCTGTCACTTGCGGCAGATTCGCATCATAAGGGAGGATTTTTTTGCGCCAACAGTTCATTGTTGATTGCATTTATTTACCGGTTGCAACGGTTTTCTTTCATATCTCAGCAGGGTTTCGTCCCTTGAATACTGCTGTTCATGCAAAAAGAGCAGAGTGAAAACCAAACTCTCTGAATGATACAGTACTCTAAAGTTTAAACCATGGGCATGCTCAACCGGATTTACTTTTAAAAATTTCTAGTTCTGTGCATGCTTCCTAAAGAAAGGTGGACGGATGATATATATAGGTGCCGAAGAATTGAAAAGTCGGCGAAAATTCTTTCTTTTTCTTGTTATTGCTCTGCTCCGAAGAGTTCCCCTTAGCAGTGGAAAAGAGTATCATCAGCAGGGCTGAGTTTCACCCCGTTAATTGCTTGTGCTGTCACCCCAGCATTGAATTATCAATAGTTAGCTTGGAAAGCCAGGATCCCACTCCAGAGGCCAGGATGGGAAACGTTTGATCAATCGGTATTGTATTTCAAGATTTCCTTATCCTCATCAGATGAAGTAAAGTTTTGCCCTTCCGCCACCCATATATATCCACGGGTTCATAACCTTTATTTAAAAGCAAAATGCAGAACCGTTTGAGAGACCCGCGAACTACGTTCAGCGATGGGAAAGAGCTCTATTCTACGGAAGGGTTGAAATGTGAGTACAGGACTGTACATATGTATTACTGCACAATTTTTGTTCAGCAGACTATGCATCTTTGCATGAAGGTTTTATATTCAATATTTGAAAAACCCCTTCATTAAAATCGCTCTTATACAGTAGCTAAAAACAGGGGGGTGGACATTTTGAACAACGAGCTTGTCTATACGACAATTTTCTCTGCGAAAAAAATTCTTTTCTAGTGCCGTAGGGTTCTCTTCCCAAGTTTATGTAAGAGTTCTGTACAACAAAATTCTCTCTATCAAACATATTGTTTCTGCTCCCTTGAGGCTCATTGTAGAGAAGTTCTCCAAACGGGTCTACATAGAGGACAGATTTTTGTGGTTGTGAAGGAATTATAGGGAAAGAATTTTTTTCATCATGTTGTGAGAGTCCCAAGTCTTTCAAAAATTCCATTCTTCTGGTGTGGAATCCTGGGAATCAGGAAAGATTGTTTTCTGGTGAAGCAGTAACCAGTATATTTACACAGCAGTAACCTTGCAAATACAAAACATTTTTGCGCCTTTCATCACATTGGAAAACTGAGGTAATCTTCACAGAAGGTCCTGCATATATAGCAGCCTGTGGTTTCATTCAAATATGCATCAGAAGGCTATACTCCACACTGGAATAGAAAGCAGTGGTAAATATCAGTTCATATACATTGAGACCCCCACATGTGGACACCTTCACCAGTGGACAATTTGACATAGGGACACTTATTTCCCAGGAAAAATTCATACAGAAGGTCCAACATGAGGACATCTACTCAATGTTGGGACATTTTGTGATAAAATTTCTAATGCATTTCTGGCCAAATTACAAGAAACAGATATTTCCGACCTAGAAATTGATGTGAGAAAATTTCTTGAACATTTCTCTCACCAATTCAGCATCCATTTAGCTTTTTTTTTAATTACCTCCAGCATGAAGGGACTTTTACTTTTCTCACTTGAATGTTATTTTTTGAATGCCAACATTTCAATGAACAGTACATGCAGAGATACACTATTTAATGCTCCAAATGTTCTCATTGAGTTGAAAATGTATCCATTAATTCAAATTCAAATGGTAAACAATTTTTTCAGGGAATTCTAGAGAAAAATTTCTCTCATAAAACACCAATTACAATTTTTATAATGTGGGTCTATGCTGGGAGAACATGACTGGACTTATGGGCTTACTTGATGCACCAATTATGTTTGCATCCTGGGGTCTCACTGTATGTGCATATACCTTGAAAATGTGATGCACACAAGTGCACACCTGAGGGTATTTTTTGAATATCAAGCATATAAACAGTTATCCAATTTGTTCCTTGCTGAGTTGGAACTCCTGGTGTGCGGAATTTTTTCTGAAGAAGACAGATCTAGAGTTTTTTCATACGATTGACGCGTCTCGGGACGCGTCTCCAGCTGGAAGATATCCCTTTGACAGGGTCCCAAAGGTTTGAAACTTTACATTTCAGTTCCCGCCAATTCCCCATGAGTTCAACTACCCTAAAAAGGGGGAGACCAGACTTTGCCAGCTGCTGGTCGTTTGGCACTCCAAGATCATTTTTCGTTCTCATTTTTACAACCAAGAAAAACCTCTTATCTGGCTCTTAAAACAATTTGTCCCCGTCTCCCTAAACATGCGCAGCACTCCAACAATCCCGCCAAATTGAGAAAACACCCGGTTTTCGGGAGCCTCATTTTTTCAAAAACAAGCTCAAGTTTCTCGAAAAACACCAGCACCTGGTGTTTTTCGCCACCCCAGAACCCAGCTCCTGGGACGCCCTGCAGGTACTTTTAACTCCTCCCCATGTTTTCAGAATAAAAACCCCTGATTTTTTGGGCCCAAGACACAGTCCGAATTTTGCGTGCGAAGCGTTACGTTGTGTTCGTAAAATTTGTCCCTGCTGAAAAATTTACCAAGTCGGAAAAACTGTTGTGCATATTTTACCGCGGAAACCTGTTGTGCATATTTTGTATTCAATTCAATTTGTTGACCTGCTAACAAAGGCTTGCGCTGTTTGGGAGAGAATCCCTGGTCGGTTCGCGCACCGGCCAATTGCTGTGTTGAATTCATTTATCCTGTTCTTGAAAATCTTCTTCTAAATCTTGTTCGACAATTATAATTTCAAATCCTCCTTTGCAAATTTAATTCAGCCATATTAAAACTTAAAACAAGGTGTACGGCTTCAAATATTTCCTCTCGTAAAAACCGTACACCTGGTTTCGTAGGAAAAGGAGGGCCAATCCGTTGGTGTGTATGATATTTTATACAAGTAAGCAGCATGCTTAGTTCACAGCTAAATCCCTTATTTCGGAGGCTATCCAAGAAGGCTTAGCTTCCTAAGCCATAATCCAGCGCCAGTGTTCTTCGTCGACACACTGAATGAGGACGCGTGTCATGTACAGGTATACAGCAGTGCAGTTTCGTATTTTTTGTTATTGATAATGAGGGAACATGTTTTGAGTTCCGTTTCAACAGGGAGATGATGGGGATGAGCTAATTCCATCTGGATAGATGTCGAGAACAGTGAGTTATCACCCGACCCAAAACACTTTTTGCATCCAGGTGTCAGCAGCCCTCTTCTTCTTCCCGTGCTGCGTCATGGGCATCAATTATTCCGTTATTTGCGCTCACATTTGGCGCTCGCAAATCCCTGGCATCTCCGAATCCTCCCGAACCACACGTCCTGGATCTCAACGGCGCACTGGAACGAAATACAAGGTACCTGGTTGAAGCGAGGTCTATTTCATTTTATTATTTTTCAAAGAATGCAATGGTCTCAGTTTTGTTGGATTGTGGGCTGCAGGTGCTGAGAATGGTGGTAATCGTCATGGTAATCTTTTGCGTTTGCTGGACGCCGTTGCAGTTTGCC
Organism: Notodromas monacha; assembly: GCA_905338405.1. Lineage (NCBI taxonomy): Eukaryota > Metazoa > Arthropoda > Ostracoda > Podocopida > Cyprididae > Notodromas > Notodromas monacha. Next base: position 7,498 of record CAJPEX010002548.1, read on the forward strand.
AATCTGTACGCAATGTGGGTGCACAACGCCCATTCGGATGGGCCGGTGAGATGGCTTCTTTAATGCTTTCTTTGTCAAGATCTTTGATTGCCTGATCAGCATTCATAATTACGGTAAATTTATATCGAGATTTTGAAGAGTTCGTAAGCGATGCATTCAATTCGCTTCGGCCGGTCATTCATGCATGGAATTGAGCCACGAAATTTTCTTCGGCGTTGTTTGCGTTTTTTGTTGTTGTTGGAGGTTTCGGCTTCTTCAATGGATGTTTTTCTTCATTACCCTCATGGGTGCGAACCTACATGTGCTCAAAAAGATAATATTTCAAAAATTTGTCCTTTGATTTTTGGACAGATTAAAGATACTTTCTGTCTACTTTCAAAACTGCTGTCTGAAATATTCCAAAACACATGACAGTATTTGCTACAAAACCGGTATGGGTGATGAGTCCTCTAAACTTTAGCATTATCTCTGGATCGAAAGATGTTTTTTTCCTCAACACCCGAAAAAATTATCATGGATCCTTGCAGTGGTTGAAAGGGGAAAAATTATTTGATGAACTTGGTGATTTTTGAATTGGTGAAAATCATAAGTCAGCATTTAATGCTATTACCTGAATTATGTGTGGGTTCAACTTCTAGGTCCTGTTGTTCAGAGACCAAAGAATAAAGTATATTCTGGTTAAAAATACAATTGTCGAATATATTCAATCACACAAAAGTAACATAAATCAACAGTTGCACAACAAGTATTCGAAATAGAGAGTTTTTGAAGAGAGCCTTGCTAAATTTTTATGAAAGTCTCTCTGAATAATAACCCGAAGGAACTCTAACTTAATTACAAAGAAATATAGGGTATGAAGGGTATATTTATACCTTCATAGCAAATGAAGTTAACAACTGGAATTTCATCCAATTTCATGGGTTGTGAGTCTCATGAATGTACAGTACAGTACATTCAATTAATATATACATACATCAGGGCTCAACTCAATTGATAGATACATACATCTATAAAAATAGTTTGCTAGAAGCTGTTCCCCTTGAATTGCACATCTACAAGAGGGAGACACAAGCATTGTAAATCACTGTTGTCAGTGTGTAGATATAAACAAAACCGTACATAAAGGTGCATCACCCTTTAATGCAGGTTGATGTGAGAAGAAAGGAACAAAAACAAAGAAAAAGCTGCAAGGAAAGGAAGTCATATCATATTTCTTCAGACAGTAATTCCAGAAAAGAAAAGTAAAGGGAATAAGTGCAAAAGGTTTCTGGATCCACAGTCCTGTTGGTGGAGAATGATGGGTTTTGGTTCTTGCCAACTGTACAGTATAGTATTGGAATTCAATTGATGAAGTATACGATGTAAGAACTTGACAACTTTGAAAGTGTGTACATGTAAATAAACTTGCATCAAGCTGAGAAAGTGGTTGACTTTTTCTATAAGAAAAATCAATAATCGTTGAGAAGCGTGACATTGAAAACGATTTTCTCAATATTGAACTGATGGTGTGTTTTTTGTGTCCCACTTGAAAGTATAATACAATACTGTATCGCATGGATCGGGGTTTTGTGCCAACTTGCCAAGTATCCCATTTGTGTCAACAAGTATTCAGCCTCGCCGACCACGAGAATTTATATACGAGTGTTCTTTCTATTCATTTTTTTCTTTTCTTCAAGCTGAGTAAGTGGTTCGACGTGACCGTGTTCGTGTCGTATTTCCTGGCCTACGCAAACTCGGCCATGAATCCCATCCTGTATGGCGGGCTGAACTCGGCATTTCGCAAGGCCGCCGTGCAAATATTTTCTTGGTGGGGAATCTGCCGCAAACGAGGTGAGCCCGTTTCCTCGACCGTCGTGTCTCGCACTTGCTCGCTTTCTTCCAGGACCAGGAGAATCACGACCTATACCTACAGTACTCTATATTCCGGTACAAGCAGTGGTATTACTTGTTCCGCACACTGGCAAAACTTCCTGGCTTGTTTCACCTTTCCTAATTTGCTCATGACGCAGCGAATGAAAAACCCGTCTTGAGCGGACTCAATCGCACCGTATACACTACTCATATATACTGTGCGGCAGAGCATTATACACTTATACTGTATGCTTACAGGAGGCTACACGTTTGTCGGCGCGGATTTGAAATGTACTGCTAAACACCAGCAGGGACTATTTTCCTACACATTTTTTATCATGTTCACCATGCATCAAAAAAGGCCTGTTCAGCGCTAACGCCTTCATCTCAATGTCATCACCACCAATTTATACACTATTCTCAGCCCTTTTTGATCCATGTGTTGAAGCAGGCCTTGACATGTTCAGTTTTTAAATTGTGAAGCTTCCTTATTGGAAGAGTAGCAAGAAGCTGATCTGAGCAGAACCGCGTATTAATAATCCCTCGTAAACACATGTAGCAGCGGAATTCAGTTATCTTCCACAGCATATACAAGCGTAAAAGCTATGGCCCCCATTGCACGCATTCACCTTCCGTATAGCTGATTGCACTCAGAGAAAGTCTAGTTCCGAGTAAAATAATGTGGAGATTGAGTCTTATTCAAGTGGAATGGAGGAGGATGAGGAAGAAAAGGTAAAACTGAACTGGCAGCTCTCCTAATGCATTGTGATCAAGTTCCTCAAAGGATCCCGGGACAATGACTAACGCATTTACAATCATCACATCAGCGACAATTCCCTGCTGAAGGCGACGGCTGGGACAATCGTCGTTCTCCATTTTCTCGTCATATTATTCATCATACGTTTTTCCATGACCGTTAGTCAGTGGATTGCCGAGGAGACAACTGAAAAGAATGATTGCATATACGGATCTTTTTCCCACTCAAAGTGTTGTAGTTATCGTCTGAATCATGCTGGAATCGGAAGCGGAAGAAGAATATATATCAAGCTTCTGAACCTGCTGGTCAGCTGGAATAAATAGCTGAGTTAGAAGTCCAAATGTGGACTTTTCCCAAAGTTTTAAAATAAAATGTAAGGGGCATGCATTCTTCGACGAATACGAGTAGCATTAGCATTTTTGAAGTGGTACATGGTGGCAGTGAAACACGTTTTTCAAGGAAGTAATAAAGTGCTGGTTGCAAACATTTTTTGCAGTGGCACGAGTACCCTGGAATTATTATGAGCAATCGGATTTTTTTTTATTCCACTTTCATAAATGCAGTGTAACTCTTCCAATCCTCAAGAGTTTCCAGCTTAGTAAACATAGAAAGAAATCAAACTTTTGTGCGTATCCAACACTGATTTCAATATTGAGATGCAGTCCTTCGAAAAAAAATTCCGTAGTTAGAGTAAGCTAAAAATGACATTACGAATTCCAGCAAAAGGTTTCACTTTAAAATCTCTTATACTCTACAAGCAAAAATGAATGTTTTTCAACGCAAATGAGCTGAATTCGCCCCATCTGTTCAGTGACTAAAATTGAAAGAAACTGAAAAAAGGTTGAATAGAAAAAGTGTCGCAGTACAGTGTGTCTAAAGAATGTCGGAGAACGTAATTGTTCTTCTTTTTTGCATCCTTCTAAGGCTTCTATCCACTCACAACTGGTCCGTAAAAATAGAAATAAATTATGAGAGCTATGGAAAGGTACAAAGAATAAGGCAATGGTGAAATAAGAAAAGTACAGTACATCATTTCTTCTGGTTTATTGCTGCCTTTGGCAAATTTCGCCTCATTCGAGTTGTAGTACTGTACTTTGTAGTCATATTAACGACCACAACACCCTTCACTTTACTTGGGGCTTCTCCCAACATTTCAAGACCAATCTTGTTAATGCGCACCGAATAATCTAGGATATTTTCCAGGTCACCTTGCAAAATNTGCTACGCTTGGCTGCGCCTGGTGCGCTAGCAATTATATTTCCCAATCCCGTTGTTGATGGAATTCTTTCCCAACCGCACTCACTCTTCCTTCCTTTAAAGAAACAAAGTGTGACATCCCCGATCCGAATCGGCTCTCTATGCGCGTCCCGTGGCCGTGGCCAGCTAAGGCTATATATACAGGTGCTGTTTATGTTGCTTTAAGTTGATCGCACCAGACCTTGTCCGAACGCTGACTCTGCGCCGCTTTGCTCTGTAGACTATTATTGTATCGACTGTGTGTGAAGATAAATAAATATCATTTTGAAATACTCTCACGGAGTAACTTTTGTGTTTCCCTCGAAAGTCGCAGAAAACGAATTAAATCTCCAATCCCCATTTTCCTTTAATTATCAGAAAGAGTTCTCAACGACTGATCATTGTTGATTCCTCATTTGTAAAATAGTTTTTGGATAACAACTTGTATGTGCCAAATTTTATTGTACAATCAGTTATCCCCCAGCAACTTCTTACAAAAGCTCCAGCCGGATGGAGACCTATATTTTCATGTTATGTTGTCTGGACTGTACTGTATTTCGGACAAGAAAGAGAAGGTAATCAATCATCACCCGAGTTGTTCAGAAAGCATGGGTTTGCAACATTCAAATTTATTCAAATTCGGCTTCATAGGGGTTGCACAATCTTGAAAGTTGTTGCTTGCATATATACTGTATCTCCCTGTGTGTGAACTCTTTCAATAGCCGTTTATGGCATTCAAATGAGACAGTTGGACGTAGCAGCTGTGATGATGAATGACAGCTGCTCTTTATATACAAGATAGTATCCATCCGTGAATAGTGAATGAATGTCCTTCTATACAACCGATCGGCTTTTTCTTTATTGCATGCATCAGATTCAGGGCATCGCCGAGCAGCAGAGACACGAGTGAACTTGCGGACAGCGGGCCAGGTAGTTAGGATTGGTCGTCCAGCAGCAGGCGCAGTGGCTGTTGGTGGTGGTGGTGACAACGCAGGAGTCATTTTGCGATGCGGGCGACAGCTAGACCGACGGGTGACGATGATGCAGAAGTCCAACGCAGCCCTGCCTGCTCCTCCTTGTGGTCATCGTCATCCCTTATTGTCTGCTGCCGACGACTGCTGCTGCCCTTCTCGCCCGGTCCTGGTGCTCGACGCAAAAGACCCGGGGATCGTGTACGGCACGGGGTCCAGGCTCTACTGCCGCAGGTTTCAGGAAGATGAAGACGTGAAGCCCAAGGTCGAGGAAAAGAACTCATTGAGAGGCAGGGGCCACGTGATCCCGAGCAGCAAACACCCCGCTGTTGCTTATTCTGCTGCTGCTGGCAAAGGCGATTTGTGCCGCCACGGCTGCTGCTCGACGGCGGCGGGGGCCAACAGGGATGGCCTAGCCGCCATTCCTCCTCGTACTCCTCCTCCTGGAGGCTGTTGCCGGCGAGGTTTGAGCAGTCAAATCCCAGTGAACCTCATGGTGGGAGACACGCACTTGTGAACGACACTAATAATACAGTAACTGCATTCAGAAAAAGGCTCAATAACTTAATATACAGAATGAATTTTCGTCGGTACCGTCGTGCCAAATATGGAAGGACGTGTTGCATGATATGCAGCAATACAGTATGTTTATAGGATCTTCATTTGAATAGTTTTGATGAAGCATTTGAAAGAAACAAACAACTTGCGGGGCAGTATAGTTATGGATGCACAATACGGAACAACTTCGCAAGGTCTGTTGCTAGCTGTAAGCGAAAGAATTGAACTTGCCCAAACGACTGCTAAATGTTGAAGGCTCTCATCCTGATACTCGTATGTTGGTACAGCATTCCAATAATTTCTCTTCAAAACAAGAAACATGACTTGACTTTGCATTAAAGTGCGTTTCATTCCCACCCGACAGTAGCACAAAAATGCATGATATCATTGCAATCCTTGAGCTATACAGCCCTTGAAATGTTCTGTCATGTGCAGGGAGAACTCATGCGAGCTTCTTACAATTCAAATGAGCAGGGAACCACGGAATACTTCACAGCATATACTGATAATATTGGGAGTGTCTGGCTGTTAATAGAAGACAAAGTCGTCAGCAGCGATTGAGCCACGAGAAAGTAAGAAGGGTTTTATGAAATGAATGATGCGTCAGTTTGAACGTTGTTCACTCGCACCGTGACATCTAAAATAAAATGAAAAACCGAAGCATTTAATGGATGACATTAACGCTCAGCCCCATGTTCTTGCATTTCGGGAGTTCTTCCGCATCATTGCCAGTTTTGCACAGCGTTCGTCTGTACGTGATCCAATTCTATCCGCTAATATGCTGGGATTCGAAAAGAAGAACGATTCTCCATCGACTTATTTCCATAAGGATATGAGACGTTTCCTTATCATATGATGCAATGGAAAGACCTGCAAGACTTAGTCGTTTTGTTCATCAAAGGTACTTGATCGTAAATGTATGTGGTATTATTCGGTCTCAGTTGTTTTCTTTTCCGAAACGTGTCACCTCGCAAGCCGCCCCCGAATCTGTTTCGATACGGTTTCCCTCTCTAGCTGTTATCGATATTTGTAAGAACTTCGATGGTGTGTGAATGCAAAGTCTCGTTTTCAAAGTACCGTACTGTACTATATATAGCTGCATGTTTGTTTATCCTATTATTGTTGTACACACGAGTTGTGGAATCGTTGAAATAAAACAAGGCTGTTGACCTCTGCATCCTGGAAAAGGCAGGCTCTGTATTTTCCACCACCTCGTCATTGAGACGCCAGTAGGACAAACATCATCGGTTTGCTCATCTGTTCATTGCGAAAAAGGAATGTTCATGGTGCAACTTCCGTCTGCCTCGAACATCATCCATCGTCTCGTATAGTCACAAAAAATAAAGACGGCGAAAACAAAATTGCATGCAGCTTCACGCGTCAGAAACGATGCAAAAAAAATTATTCACATTTTCTTCTCTCTCTATATCTCTTGGAAAGAAAGCAAAGCCCATACGATGGCTCGTCGAGAGATATCTCATTCTTTTTGTCTTTTCAATGTTTTTTTTCTGTTTCTTTCTTGCAGTCCGGTCTGACTGCCTTGAGCAACATATGTACAAAACACGCTTTCCTCATCTACAAATTATTTTCAAGAAGGACAAACGCCACTCATTGCTTTCTTTCATCAAGGTCAATTTTCAAAATCGTCTAACAACGACCTTCTTTCCTTTGACAAAGTCGTACTTATTTTAATCTGGATTGTACACGAGCGAGGCGCTTTCTTTCAATTGACAAGCATTTTGAAAAGTTCTTTTGTTTCTCAAACAGACTAGCATCAGTAAATGCCTTTCTTTGAAATTTCTAAAATGCTTGTCCTGTATCATCAGTTTGCATGGCAGTGATGAATAAAGGATTTCCAATCATCGTTAGTTCAGAAGAACCATGAAAATAATCTGAAGACTCCAATAAGAAAGGAAACAAAAGAAAATATTGTCCTGATCAGCTCACATGGAATTTCAAATGCTTCTGAGCAGGGCGTTTCATCCACCTTCATATCATCTTTTCATCCACACTGCAAATGTAGAAAATCATTTCTCTAAAGTTACCATCCTGCTAAAATATAGGGCCGCGTGAGTAGCGATCGCAGTTTATTTTAACATACCAACTAACTACATATAAATTCACCGAGTATTTTTTCGACTCTTAGCCCCGAAACAATTTCCATTCGTACGTCGGATATTTTTTTCTTGTCGAGTTTGGGCGTTCGCAACTCAAGAATTAAAATTGCATTCTAGTATACTGTAAATCAAGGCAACAAAATTGAGAACAGGAACGTCAGCCGGTAAATGATGGAAGGTGCATCCGATATATTACATCCTCGTTCTCACTGACCTATTCGAAGAAAATTCGCCCTACTATAGTTAACGAATATAGCGCCTCAATTCCTGCTGCTGGAGGTTGAAAGTCCTGCTCCAGCATCAGCTAGTTAGTCCTTTCTTGTCGTTGAAAGCAACATAAATACTTTAATTATCTACCTGCTCTTCTTGCTTTTATTTTATTTTGATTCGCAGGCCACTGCTTCAGCATGGAAGCTTCTTTCATGATGACAAAATAGACGATGACCGAGAAGAAACAAACAAAGAACCAAACCAGCAAGAAAACAAAATAGTCATGGTTACGTGAGAGAGAGAGGGGGGGGAGGGAAAGGGAGGGGAGATGAGATGATTGAATCGGCAGTCTTTCATGCATTGCGATGTTGAATCAGCAATCAATGATGGCCTGCTGCCTGTTGTTGATGGTCGTCATCATCAGCATGCTGGTCCCTCATGCTGCTGGTGTTGGCGGGAGCAGCATAGGCCGTCGACACACTGTCTGCCGCAGTCGGGGCTCGTCTGATGCGTCCGCAGTCGGACGGGGACACGCTCCTCAGACTGCGGGATCGCTCAAAGAGACTCGGGTCGGCGTAGATGGGTTCGCTGGGGTCCTGGAACCGCTTGCCGCCTGCTGGTGGCGGTGCTCCGATCGTCAGTCCATACGGGTCGTCCTTGTCCAGCACTTGCTGGTGCTGCCCAGCACCACTCATGATGCCCCCCAGATAGGCGTCCCCCTTGCTAGTATTGCTGCTGGTGCCCATGCCGGTGACGGACGAGAGGGCGGCAGAGAAGAAGGACATGCGTGGGCGGGGCAGGGCACTGGCCAGGGCCTTGGTGGGCCGTGTAGTCGTCGTCGTCGTCGTGTTGTTCGCACTGGCGCCACCAGGGCGGGACAGTCCGAAGCTGCGCTGCGAGGAAATGCCCGAGAAGGTGCTGAGGCGGTCGGATGTCGAGCCGCCGGACCAGCTGTAGCCGTAGGGCGAGGAGGCGTCGGCGGCGGCGTGCTTCATGCGCAGCTCCCTGTACTTTCTAAATTGGCAAACAAATGAATGAGAGAATGAATGGATATTGTTGCTGCTGTACAGTATATAGTGATGAGTCTCGATAGATTACACAGTGTGCATCATGTCGGGATAAGAAAGAAAGAAGAGAAAATAAAGACAGACCTGTAGAGGATGCCCGAGAAGGCGGCCATGCCGAGGAGCAGCGTGATCAGGATGCCCATGGTTGCCATCAGCCCGCGGTATTCCACCGGTGCGATGCAGATGTTGAGAGCCGCTGCCGTGGCGTCGTCGTCCACGATCTCTTCACGCGAGTTGTACACCTGACAGTAGCACAATAATATTGAGACGACGTGGAGAATTGACATCATCATCATCATCGTTATCATGCACTCATTTGCATCATTCCATCATCGCATCATTCGTCGCTGAATTACTGCTAGTATATATTGTGCATCAATTTTAAACCAACTGCCGATATTTTAACGATGATGTTATCATTATTCCCTCGTCAACCTCTATATGCATGTGCTGCATATATACGAAATGGTTAATAATCCTGATGGGGATACTATAGTATATAGCTGATTTCCGGTCATCACAGCAATATTATATAGACGCATCGCATCGGATCTCACGACCATGTTATCATCCTCAATCAATCATTTTCTGCACCCATCGAATCATCATTGCCACATGCACAGCAGTACCTTGAAGATGTCCATGACGTGCTGCGGCGGGTCGGTGCCGTTGATGCCCTGCTGCTGCTGGTTGTCCGTGCCGTTGGCGTCGGGGTAGTAGTAGTCCGAGTACATGGGGTAGTTGTCCTGAGTGCCGTAGTCCTCCTCGTAGTCGGCTGCTGACGACGCACCGGACGAGTTATTATTAATCTGTCGGTCGCCCCCTGATGATGGTGTCTCGGCCACGGATGACGACACGTCTCTGCGGCGTCGACCCCACGACGGCACTTCTCGTCCGTAAATGTTGCACCTCGCCTGAAATGGATTAATAGGGACGAATATATTACGCGTGAGGAAAACATCAGTGCCAATGCAGTGAATGAGTATATATACAGTGATTCAGGTCATACATGAAGACGACAAACACATGCAGCACTTGATGCACGAAAATTCGAAGAAAAAAATAAACATTCATGATACGCCTCACGCTGTATGTACTTGAGAGAAGAAGGATCTGCACCCATCAGCAGCACCACGGAATAAGGTATTATAATGTATACGTTCATCAACGCCTGTTCAATATTATTTTACCTTCTTCTATATAATTATTAATGAGGCTGACCAGCAAGAAAAATTTCCACGTCCATGCAAGACGTGGTCACGAGATTCCATATCTTGACAATATTCTCAACATCATGATACAATAATAAAGCAAATAATACATGTCGATGGCGTATTTATTGTTTTCACTCAATCATTTGCTTTATATGGAACGAGTCTGCATGATGGGGTCAGAGACAATGTAGCGGGACGCTTGTATGTTAGCTTGAATTGTATTCATTAAGCAGATTCTTCATCCTTGATTCATGCACAGCTATAGTCGTAGAGCACCGTATAAGACACACAACAACAAAAACCCCCATGGATGGACGTGACAATAAAACTTTACTATATAAAATATTAAGAGTAATTTGATCGAGACGATTTCTCGTCTCCACATGTATACTGCTGTTTATATAAATACAGATGCTTAGCATGCATATACAGCTATATATATATATATAGGCATATGGATGACAGGCTGCAGACATATATACGGTACAGACGGAGAGCATGATAAATGCTCTGAATCTCACCGGCGGACATTCATTCTTGCAGGGCCGGATGGTGGCCTCGAAGACCAGGAAGTCGGCCTCGGGGATGTTGAAGGCTTCGAAGTGGGCTTGAAGGCGCCCGTCGCCGACTCGCTCCAGCGGCGGGAAGATCATGGGCTCCACGGCACATCTGCATCGTCATCACCGATCGAAATCACGTTATAGGCGTGGAAGCCAAAGAAGAAAAACAAGAATGGCAGGATGAGAAAAGTTCCACATACTGTATATAAATTCGGGTATGTTATTGACGGAATACTGTACTTCATTATAGTATAATACAGTTTCGTTAGTGCCGTACTACTACTACGACTATGACACCGACAGCAATGACGATGACAAGGACCAGGTGTACTCAGTACAGTATACAATAACAAAATCAAAGAGGGTCAAGCACGACGACTATTATATCAACAGAATCGTCTTCGTATGGTTGATTTATTCATCAATCATTGTGTCTACAATTTAAGAAACGGGGTCCTATATACGCAAAAAGACAACATTTCAGTACCTGATGATGATGACATGCAGAAAAGCTCACTCGTCTTTCTCATGTGTAAAGGCATGCAGCATACGTTCGGTACATGTATAAGACCGGACCATCAAATGTTATTCTCGGGATATGAATTGAACCTGGCATATATACGACTGAGCAGGTCTAACGTTTCTTCTTCTTCAGATAAAATATTCTATGACACAAGAAGAAAAATCCAGCCTTGTTCGACCATGCTTTTGTGTGATTCGTTTGCAAGAGTCGCCATACAGCAGATCAGCTGTGCTGCTTTTTACTCAAAAGATTATGAGGCACCCATCTTGCAGATTTTTTTATGTACCCCAGATTATCTTTCATAATTCTAGCAATCAACATGTCCTTGATGCAATGGAGTGCCTTTAATCAGGTTTTGCGAGGTAATTCCCCCTTTTTCAACAACACCCGCCTTCACCTTGAATATGTTGGCGGAATTATATTAACTCAATAATGGTGGCAACCCTTGGATTTAATCCCATATCAATTCCAAAAATTCTGAGCAAGGAAAGCTGAGAAACAAAACAAAACAACCAGCGATACATGAGCGCCTCATCTCATTCTATCACAAGAACGACGTTTTCAGCACCCAAAAAAAAAAAAAAAAATTGGAACAGCTATTATTGTTGAACATTGTTCAAATGTCTTTCGTAAATAATTTGTTTTTTCCTGGACACCATTATGCTTACTTCTCATCTCAATCGTTTGATGAGCCGTTTCAATTTCTGTATTATTCCGAGAATCAACTTCTGCCGCATATATATAGAGCAGTATACATGCAAAAATAATATTGTATTAGATACTCTATACATATTTAAAAGGATTGGATTTCGTTGAAAAATAATTAGCATGTATATACACTAGACGAATAAGCAGCATCCAAGGCAAGACTGCTGCATGCTGTCGCCTATAATATAATATTACATATACAGTACAGTATACAGTCCAGTATATCTTAGTGTAGAATAAATGCACGTGTACATGCAGCAGAGTATCGTGTCGTCATTTTACCCGCGGTCGTCGATGAGCAGGATGCTCCTGCCCGAGTACGGGTCCCTCGCAATCACATTCGTGGCAAAGATGTCGTTTGAGTAGAAGCCAAAGTTGTAGCCTCCGCCTCGGGCCTCGAGGGTGAACATCAGGGGGTCGCCCACGGCGATGTTGTTGGTCGCCCGTCCGTTGTACATGATGCGCAGCTCCACGTTGAGCAGGTCGATGCGCTGAGCAGGCAGGTACTCGATGGCCAGGGCCGAGCTGCGAGAAGAAAGCCCATCGCTGAAAATAGCACGACGTGGCGGCGGATGCGGCAGCGAGAGAAGGAAGGAAGGAAGGATGGATGGAGAGAAGAGTTGCAGCAGCAGTCGGTCGTGTGATGATGGCATAAGCAGAAGGGATTGATCGAGTGCAATCGGGTTCGTATTGAAGCAGCAAATATAGTGCGAAAAATGAGAGAGAGAGAAGAAATAGAAACGGGTGTGATAGTGTCCGTGTATCGTACGTGATGAGAAGAGGAGGAGAGAGCGGATGGGGAGCAGGTGAAGAGAAGGAAAGAGAAAGGAATAAGATGGAGGACGTTGGTTCAGTTGAGCTATATACATTCGTGCGACGTGTGTATAAATATTTAGTATATACGTATATATCAAGAGAATGAATGCCACAGTTCTTCTTCTTATACTCTATTCTATAATTCTATAAATTTCCCAAGTATTCCTGCGTGCTTACAGAAAACTTTACATTTTTCATATTTTTGGCAGGAAAGATGAGAGCATGATTTTTGAATGAGTATTCCAAGCGTCATAGAAAGCACGCGAGAAAGCATTACAATTTTCCAAAGAAATAAATATGCTGCAGGGGTTCCAACAGTGTACAGTACAGTATTCTGAATTTTCTTCACGTGATTCCACTGTCCGTATCAAGTGGCTGCTGTTGACAATTAAAGTGGCTCCATGGATAACTTCTGATGGAATCTTTGCATTCCAATTTTTGTTAACAATTGAAGAGAAAAATTGCTGGAAATGCACAACCAGCTTTTATCTTACTTTGACAAGAAAATCTTTCCTATCAAAGTATCTGTCGACGACTCGCAGAATTGTTCAACCCTCATCGTTAATTTGATAAATGTATCCACATCTCGAATATTCCTAATGGAAGAACACGTAAATAATACATTAAATTTCACCAGGTTTAAAAGCGTGCTCAAGAGCCTTATTAGCTCCAGATAAATGTGGGTGTTTCTTTTTTTTCCTTTTTCAAGCCAAAAGTGATTTGCGATCGTGCTATCTTTTGCAATTTGCGGCGTGATGAAAACCATTGTACCACATATCATCATGATGAGGAGGCGTATATACACAGTAGTATATTATCCTCGAGCATCATCGGAGGCCAACTTACACTTGCGTGTATCCGGAAGTGACGACAGTTTCGCCGTCGAGCGAGAATCGGCACGTCAGGTTGTATTTGCGGTCATGCGTCGTCAGCAAGCGCTCGTCGAACTGCACAACCACGATGTTTGTCATCATGTCCTCGTACTGCAGATAAAGAGAGAGAGAGAGAGGCGATGATTAATTATCATATCTCATATCCACCGTATATAGTGTATCGTACCCGGATCGGAAAAATCGCAAATTATTAAGAAACAGTAATAAGAAGTGTTTGCAAGGCCGACAACTCTACACTACAGAGCAATAAGCAAGCGTGAAATGAACGACACTACTGCTGCTGATTATGATGATGATGATGATGATGATGATTGCAACGACGGTTCGATGGAGCGGCAGTCATAGGGAAGGGAAGTACTGTAGTGAGTGGAAATGAAAGTGGAGACGAGTAAATGCTGCTGTACACCACGTACCCTTCGAGTGCCGCACTCTTGAAACCCGCGGCCCCCAGGGATCCTGAAGACGGAAATGCGATCCCCTTTGCCCTGGTAGTAGCACCGGTCGTAGTAGTTGTAGGTGTAGATGATGCCCTTGAACGCCTCGGGGGTGCTCAGCGTGAACTCCATGGCGTCCGTGTCGCACGAGAAGGACACTGAGGGGACACATTAAGATTAAGAGGTCACACCGTGTGCAATTATGATGAGGAAAATGAATACGACGCAAACAATACACGTCATCGAAGGCTGTACAGTATTGCAATACTATATAGGACTGGCAAATGAGTTGCTTCTTCGAGGATGCAGCAGACAATCAAGCCGCCCTAGCATAGTACTACTGATCCAGCATGTCAGCCTTGATTATGATGACGTGCATTTCATCCGATTCCAATACAGTATATACTGTATGGAGGAAGCTTCAAAAGACGCGAATCATACTCGTTTTCTTTCCGTATCATGATGGTCTTCAGTAAAAGCAAAGAGCGTTCGTTTGACTCATCCGGCTGCTTTTAGAATTTTTTTTGCTGGTCCATATACGGCAGCAGGTCTCTCTAGAGTCTATACGATGAAATCGCCTTTCCTCCTTATATCTCATCGACACTTTACAGCATGATGTACTCATTCATGTTTATACTTCCTTGTGTGCAATATACTGCGCTTGTCACATTTCATTTTCTTGAATCCAATTTGCAGAACCTTTTAAAACAACTGATTGAGAACCACTTGAAATTATGTCAATATGTTATGAGTATGAGTGCATGCCAATAATATGGACGAAAAAGGCAACACAGCTGCGCAGCGGAAAAAAGGAAACCAGCGAAATGAAATTCTAGTCGTTACGGCAATATTGTATAATGTTTAGGTGAGAGAAACCAAGAGAGAAAATTCCCTCTAATCCTTTCTTCTTTTTTTCATGCCCAGCATGCAGGCTGCTGTCATGTGAGTTCAATCCAGTCGTAGCAGGGGAATTATTGTTCCCAATAATTCCATATTTTACAAGAAAGTTATAAAAGTTAGTTCGTTCCTGCCTCAAATAACATACATGCGAGTATAGTTTGTGGCACAAACTATACTATTTGAAATATCACAGGTTAATTGTTTTCTTCGTCATTTGTTCTAATTGCTCGCAACTTGATTCATGAACAAATGCGGGAATAATATTTCACTCCAACTCTCGTTCGATTCATTTTCCCCTCATCGTCGTCTCCCCCTGTCATCATTGCATGATACTGTATATACAGTATATCTATAGATGAGGGCAACATACCGTCAATGCAGTTGTCGGGGAAGGCAGGACTACGGCTGGCTCGGATGTAGTAATCGAATTTCGGATCCCTCTCGAACATCAAGGGGTCGGCGAGATTCCGTTCCGCCCGGGAACTGAGTTGGCAGTTGTCCGGCGACCTTCCGGACGCCCCGAAGTCGGCTCTGCGTCAGAAACAAACAAACACCCGATGACAGCGATTCACAGTACTGTACTACTGTATATATATATATATATACGGTTGAATGCTGATGAAGATCCACGATGACATCAGCGAGAATTTTCAAGATATATGTGATTGAATGCCCAATCATGATCGAGATACAATACGCACTGTCGAGTATACATGCTTGGTGTAATACGAATGCTGAATATTGTTAGCGACGGCGATTATGAAATGTCCGAGTTTAAAAAAATGGAAACATTTAAAGGTACTGCGGGTATTTTTTAGCAGTATACTCAGTAATAATAGTGTCAAGAATCAAGATACATATATATGCATAGATATGCTCACAAGAAGTTGAAAGCAGCGCAGCTGGGATCTCCTTCACAGGCCAGCATGCAGTCGTCGGCAGAAACAGCATCTAGGTACCTGCGGGTGCACCAAGTACAGATAACATATATATGCATAGATATGCTCACAAGAAGTTGAAAGCAGCGCAGCTGGGATCTCCTTCACAGGCCAGCATGCAGTCGTCGGCAGAAACAGCATCTAGGTACCTGCGGGTGCACCAAGTACAGATATTGTATAGGAATTAAGTCAGCAGGGATTATTCGCACATAATAAATGGATTGACATAATGAGGTTGCCATTTCGAGTGTTTGTTGATTTTTGAGGACAGAAACAGCGCAGCTAGAATGAAAAGAGAAGGTATTACTGTACTGTACTGTATATTGTACACCAGCCAGTAATATACTCAGAAGAACGAAGAAATAATAGAGCACACATCAGTTGGACATCATACACTGGAACATAGCTATATTAGGCGGCAACTAAATAAATGGTTTACAGTAGAAAAGTACGCCTTACAGCTTATATTGATACAATATGAGGAGGAGCAATCCTGCATGTACATAAAGCACACATCATCATTCGCGTCACATTAGAGTACTGTACTAGTACGTTATAGCTGATGCTGAGTGACAATAATAAAGCAATGCTGCTGGCCTTAGCTCTCTGACCATCAGTGGTCTCCGCCTGTATTCATGTGCATTCAAACCCCGAAAATTAAACCGCCAGCCTCCGGAATCTCCATTTTATTTTGAAACAATTCTTTTGCAATGATAAAAGCCTTGTTGGAGACCCCGTTTAAAAGCCATCTCCCACATACGATCGACAACTGAAAAACTGTATGATCTTCGCTGCCAATTGAGTTTGCCTTTGATATTCTGCAAAAAAGATTCAAATATTTCCCTGTGAGACGTAATAATGTCCAATTTTAATGTTAAAAAAAAACAGAGAGATGACATATATCATTTACTTCTTATTGGTACCATTATACAAGTAAGGCGGATTTAGTTTACCCATCCCAGGATTTTTTTCTTTGTTTAATATAAGTGCTGTTCGAATTGTATTCCATATTTCCGGGTCATAATTTATTTTCACATTGTTTCAGCTCTAAATTCTCGTTGAACCAGCATCAGTAGCCTGTGACTCACTTTTAAATTGCCAACCATGTCGATGAATGAGCCGACAGCAGCAGCACAAACCTCACCAACAAAAAAATAAAAAATGGTGGCCACTTTTACTGTAAATGTGAGGTTTGACTTGTACCTGGAATGAGCACTAATTTTCTCGAAAAAATGCATGCATGACGTTGATGAACACAGCACTCATTGTAGTAGCTCTGGTGAATTGATGCTGCTGCTGGATATACTTATATATACAGATGACATCCATTGCAGTAAGTATAAACGCCGTAAAAAACAGAAAAAAGAGAGAGATGTGAATAATGAAGGAGAGAAAGGATTCGATGTAGTTGATTCAATTTGGTCACTCACCGGTCGATGTAGCTGCGTCGCAGTCGGTAGCCCACTTCCAGCTTCTCGAACTGACTGCGTCCGCCGATGCCACCTGCTGCACCACCGCCACCGCCGCCGCCGCCGAGCTTGTCGCAGTTGGACCATCCGTAGCCGCCGCCGCCGCCGAGGGCATTGCCGCCGCTATATCCTCCTCCTCCCAGATATCCTCCTCCTCCTCCTCCTCCCCCGCCGCCGCCTCCAAATCCTCCGCCTCCGCCGCCCCAAGAACCACCCGGGGGACCACCACCTGCACCACTGCCGCGCCAATCAGAGTACCAACGGTCCCTGTCTCGAGTGCCCGACGAGCCCCAGTTGCCGCCACTGCTGCTGCTGGTCGAAGACCCCCACCTATTTGTACGAGTCACAAACATATCCCCAATCAATATCCCCCAGGATGTAAATATGTATTTTCGTTATTGCCATCAGCAGCCCTCGTCTAACTTCAGGCATCAATTGTTTCCTTTTCAAACTATATACTGTACTCCGCCTCCTGCTGCACGCGTGTGTATATATACGAGCACAAGTAGAGTACAGACGGGAATTATTACAGTAAATACCGGTACTTTATAATACGGTACGTACTGTAATTCCATCAACGAATGTGATTACCGTTGCACGTATTTCAGTCGGGATCTATGCCAACATTCCGAGCAACAAAAAATTAAAAATAAACAGCGCATTTACGATTTCCTCGATCTTTCTTTATTATGTAAGACTTAATCTGCGATGTGCTTATTTACATACTGATGATGAAAATAGCTGTATAGAGCGAAACTCTCATCAAATATAGCAGTTGCCTCTTAATGTTTGATCTTTCCCATAATTTGTAAAAGATCCTTGTCTGAAAAATTTGTCTACCTCCATGAAAAACTGTTTTCCAACAAATTCCATTTTGAACAACGCGCCATGCAAATTTAAATATTTTCTCACCAAAAATTGAATTTACAGTATATGTGCTGTGGAGGATAGAAGCAGGCAAATTTCGTGCGTGGGAATGTATTTCCCCTTTGTCTCGTGGTTATTGATTATAGATTGACCCAGATATATGCGCGAGTTTGCACAGAGAAAGTACAGTAAATGTTACATCATTTCCGTTCATTTAAGAACTTCGTGTTAATTTCCGTGAGATCTAAATACCAACGAAACCTCTCATAGTGAGATCGAGTTTCAAGTTGATAATTTCCTGCTTACGAAAATACGTTTGAATATACTGTATTACTATACTACTGATGGAACGAAACTCGGTAATCCACGCAGCAGGAATATAAACTTGATCACTGCAAATTGATGGGCCAGCAGATGTGCTGATTCTGGCTGGATATGTGCCAAGTTTTCTGTGGTGAGTTTTTTATAATAATCATAACCTGCATCCATGATCACCAAAAATTGGCGAAAATTGATTAAATCATTCATGATACTATGCAACAATTTTTTTTTCTATCCACGTTACGTATACTCGTACTGTATGTATATATACACACGGCAGAAAGCTCAAAAGCAAAAAATGCTATACAGTTGAAGTGAAACGGACAAATCGATACATACCAAAGCAGACAGGTTCAATCATCTAACCCGAAGCATGCCAAGTTTTCCGAGTAGTTTTTCGTCATTCAAATGATTGGATCGCAGTTTTCTTGTTTGTCAGAAACAAGATAATTCCGATCCACGTGATATATACGACATGGAAAGGAAACTGAATCTACCAGGCAAAATCCAACAATACAGCATGGAATAATGGCTGAAGATGGATCAGGCAATTTCATATATTGTATGCAATATTCGAACTAGATTCATATTTATCGCCTCACTCGAGTACCACCACGATATACGCACCACCTCGAATACAGTGAGACGCGTGCGTATATGAACAAGGCTTTTCTGTTGAAACTTTCCAGAAAATGACATCCTTCAGGTAATTAAGACGGGCACCCCACTTTTATTGTTCTCGAACTTCAATGTTTTAATAACAGGTATATTGAATTTTAAACATAAATCCATCCTGAATGCAACTAACTTTCGATTACTGTATTTCCAGTACCACGATGCGGTTTTGTTTTCAAGCTAATATGTGTCAAAAATTTTCCATTACAAATATGATCCAATTCAATGCACACCTAAAAACTTGTATAAAACTTCTCCCGTTTTGTTATTTGTTAAAAAAAAATAAGCGCGTCTTCATGTTGCGGATGAAAAGGTGAGCGTGCTGGTACTCGAGTAATAAATACGGTAATTGTTTACATTTCTTCGATCTTCTCTGGCACTATGCCATATAAACGTGCTGCTGCTGCAGAGGAGCAATGTACTGCACTTGGGATAATAAAAAAAATGAGTTGAAGAAGACGTAAGAGGAATACAACTTGCAGAAAGGTGCGATGCCGAGAGATGAGGATGAGATGCAGTATTATGGAGATATCCTCATCATGGATGAGCTAGTCGCTGTCGTTCTATACCTCCTTTCAGTTTCTATACTGCCCTAAGTTGTGATATGTCATGCAATATGTGTGTGGTGTGGAGGTAGTAGTAGCAGGTGTAGTGACAGAATAGGGCATGAAATCGCTACAACTACAAACTACATACTCTACTCGGACTCTGGTATACAGCATAGATGAGGCTTTTTATTATGAGGCTCCGTCAGCAGCAGCAGCCCTCTCCATCTGCACAATTCTCTAAAATGTGTATTTGGATGGTGCCACCCTCTACTCTTTTCTAAACTGCATACAGTACTATACAGTACTGTACTTGTACTACATCAGCAGCAGGGCATGCTTTGATCAGATCATTCGAACCTCGTGTCCCCGGGTGCTGGTGCCCCGGCGGCCACGCTGCTGCTTTGGTCGCGCCCACTCCCGTCATACCATCTGTCCCTGTCCCGTTCTCGCTCTCGCTCGCCGAACCGCGACCCGCTCTGCCAACCTGTGGACGAGAAGATTGGAAGAGAGAGACAGAGAGATTTATAAATGAATACACATGCGTATATGTGATGGTTCACTCATTTTGCGACTCGATCACGCACGAATAAAAGCCTATAATTCATCATCATCATCATCATCATTTTTCATGGTGATGTAATAATATAACTCGTCGTACCAATTATCACTAATATTACTTATCTCAGTAAACCAAAGGTGAAGAAACACTGTTGCCGGTCTGCAATCATCGCTGCTTGTCTTTTTTTGATTCATTCATTGAGATTCAGCGTGATATTCGGATAATTCAATCAAACAGCATGTTACGTGCATGAAGGTCAGTCCCAAAGGAACTGTATTTAGCATTGTAAGACGGACATGAAGAGACGCGTATACTCATTGTTCATCGCAATGCACAATTTTCATTGAAAGACGACGGCGCAGTATTTCAACGTTATTCCTCGATCGTTTACAAATTAATATTTGCCGCTCCAGCATGTCGAAGGGATGAAAGAATATCGAAGACGCACGCGTATTTCTTGAACTTTTTTTTTTTTTGGCGAGAGTTTACACTTCAGGATAAAATAATTATGAAGTAAAAGCCTTCGTCCAGAGTACGAGTCATCGGCCTCTAAACGTTCAAAAAATACGAATGATTTAATCAAGTAGAGCTAGTAAAAGCAGCAATGCGTTGAAGTTATTGTGAACAGTACAGTACAGCACTGTCTTCCTATCATATATCGTATGTCAGATCTCAGTATGTACTGTATCTAGACTTCACAAGGACGAGCTTGGCTTCCGGAAACTCACCGCCAGACGAGGATCCCCAGCGGGAACCCGAACTCCACCAATCCCTGCGACCTGCTGCAGAATCCCGGGCATCCCAGCTGCTTCCTCCAGCGCCATCTCTCCAATCTGTGCACAAATCATCAACCATCAGGTGTATGTCCATCAATATGGGAAAGAATTAGTCAATCCGCCTGATGCAAGTATCTTGGATAAATACTGTACCTAATTTACATTAGAGTTCTTTATTATTGCTGTATAATGCAAACGACGAGCGACTGACGATGATACACATCATTCCGAGACATTTGAGGAACTTTAAGAAAGGATTTATAAAATGGGCACGATTATGTCGTATGTACTGTATACCATAGTGAATTTAGCAAGCAAAGTTCTTATTNATCAGCGACAGCAAGATATGGAGGAAAGTCAAAGATATATGACGGGGATTCAACACTATACAGTACGTTATACACACACCACACCTCCATCATCATCGTCCACATCACTGTCTTATCCCGTACTTTAGCGCACAACTACAAACTACATACTCTACTCGGACTCTGGTATACAGCATAGATGAGGCTTTTTATTATGAGGCTCCGTCAGCAGCAGCAGCCCTCTCCATCTGCACAATTCTCTAAAATGTGTATTTAGATGGTGCCACCCTCTACTCTTTTCTAAACTGCATACAGTGCTATACAGTACTGTACTTGTACTACATCAGCAGCAGGGCATGCTTTGATCAGATCATTCGAACCTCGTGTCCCCGGGTGCTGGTGCCCCGGCGGCCACGCTGCTGCTTTGATCGCGCCCACTCCCGTCATACCATCTGTCCCTGTCCCGTTCTCGCTCTCGCTCGCCGAACCGCGACCCGCTCTGCCAACCTGTGGACGAGAGGATTGGAAGACAGAGAGAGACAGAGAGATTTATAAATGAATACACATGTGTATATGTGATGGTTCACTCATCTTGCGACTCGATCACGCACGAATAACAGCCTATAATTCATCATCATCATCATTTTTCATGGTGATGTAATAATATAACTCGTCGTACCAATTATCACTAATATTACTTATCTCAGTAAACCAAAGGTGAAGAAACACTGTTGCCGGTCTGCAATCATCGCTGCTTGTCTTTTTTTGATTCATTCATTGAGATTCAGCGTGATATTCGGATAATTCAATCAAACAGCATGTTACGTGCGTGAAGGTCAGTCCCAAAGGAACTGCATTTAGCATTGTAAGACGGACATAAAGAGACGCGTATACTCATTTTTCATCGCAATGCACAATGTTCATTGAAAGACGACGGCGAAGTATTTCAACGTTATTCCTCGATCGTTTAAAAATTAATATTTGCCGCTCCAGCATGTCGAAGGGATGAAAGAATATCGAAGACGCACGCGTATTTCTTGAACTTTTTTTTTTTGGCGAGAGTTTACACTTCAGGATAAAATAATTATGAAGTAAAAGCCTTCGTCCAGAGTACGAGTCATCGGCCTCTAAATGTTCAAAAAATACGAATGATTTAATCAAGTAGAGCAAGTAAAAGCAGCAATGCGTTGAAGTTATTGTGAACAGTACAGTACAGCACTGTCTTCCCATCATATATCGTATGTCAGTTCTCAGTATGTACTGTATCTAGACTTCACAAGGACGAGCTTGGCTTCCGGAAACTCACCGCCAGACGAGGATCCCCAGCGGGAACCGGAACTCCACCAATCCCTGCGACCTGCTGCAGAATCCCGGGCATCCCAGTTGCTTCCTCCAGCGCCATCTCTCCAATCTGTGCACAAATCATCAACCATCAGGTGTATGTCCATCAATATGGGAAAGAATTAGTCAATCCGCCTGATGCAAGTATCTTGGATAAATACTGTACCTAATTTACATTAGAGTTCTTTATTATTGCTGTATAATGCAAACGACGAGCGACTGACGATGATACACATCATTCCGAGACATTTGAGGAACTTTAAGAAAGGATTTATAAAATGGGCACGATTATGTCGTATGTATACCATAGTGAATTTAGCAAGCAAAGTTCTTATTGCTTATTTCTAGTCGTCGTCGATTCCGTGACTCGCGCAATAATAATGCGGAATGCAATGGGTCGACACCCGATGATGGCCGAGACAAGCACGCAGACATCATGCGTCCTTTCATGCAATCATTAATCCCTGCATATCTGTAGATACGCGAGTACATATGCCGGTTATAATTCCTGTGGCTTCGTGCGTGACATTTGCGTCGTGTGAAATCCCCGAAAAAGGACACGCCCTGCACCTGTTTTCCCGCTGCATGCACCTATACCGCACGAGTCAATGCACGCCGGGTTTAATCATCGTGATGATGATCATCATCATCAGCAGCAGCATCAACGGCCGAGAGAGATTCTATCCGCGAGCTTGCTGCACGGGATCCGCTGTGATTGATTGCACGTCTCGTTTCACAAAAAAAAAACAATGGTGAATAACGGAGAGAATTAACGTGTATGTAGCGCATACGAGTATGCTGCGGGTGGATGACGAGTGCATTTATACACTGTGTACAGTATTTACCAGTATAATACATCGTACTGCATTCATTTTTTTTATTGCGTACTCGTGCGTGGATATAAGCTGCACAAAAACGGTATTTATTCCCAAGGTTACATTGCCATATTTTACGTCGTCTATATAGGTACAGCACTCGAGGAAAAATGTTTTGGTTTTATTGTTGAATAGTACGTACAATACTTGGCTTCGGCATAATGGAGAATGTATGAACTAAAGAGTCAAGCCTTTTCCAGTCAAACTTGAAAAGACCCACAAAAAATGAGGATGGTTTCATGTTGGAGAAACAAGCACTTTGGAAGGAAAAGACAAATGAAATGGAATCGCAGGAAGCTCTAGTTAGTGAAATTCTCTTCTTTTTTCTTAATGGGGACTTCGAAGGATACTGCTGAACTCGGGAGGCAGCAAGGGTTCGTCAATTACTGTAACTGGCTTCGTCTATTGCCCCAGCAGTTAATAATCTTGCACTTCTTTTTTTTTGAAAGCAAATCAAGTTGAATCGGAATTGCTTTTCTTCGTCCCGCTGTGTCGATAAAATGAAATGCAAGTTATTCAATCATTGCTGTGCTTTATGTATTTACATCATCAGGGGCTATATAGTAAGCGTGCTGCGTATAGTCGCGGGATTGAAAGTGTACTCTAGTACATACTCAGTCCATATAATTACAATGCGCAATTGATAAATCCGGTAATAAAAAGGAAAATATTGGAAATAATAATAACCTCCGCTGGTGCCGTTGAGGCGCTTGTTGTTGTCGTCGTCGGCCTGATTAATGCTGGTGTCGCGGCCGTCGTCCGTCGACGGTCTGCTGTCCCGCGGCCGGTCCTTGAAGCGAGCCTCGTACATTTGTCGGTTGCGGTCGTATTCGCTGAGGCCCGAGTCCCGATCCCGATCGCGGGCCATGTCCCTGTCCCTGTCCGAGGGCCACGGCCGGTAGCGGTACGGGTCCTCGCGGCCCGTCGCCCACCAGTCGTCCCGCTGTCCAGTCTGCTGCCAGCCGCCGGTCGCACCGCCAAAGCCGCCGCCGCCACCGCCGCCGCCGCCTCTTTGTCCGAAGTAGTCTCGCGAGTTCGCCGGCAGGGGTGCTGGCCCACCGCCCATCGGTCTAGCTCCGGGCCGCATTTGCCAGTAGAACCGATCTGATCAATCAATCAAATGAAATGAATCAATTTACTGCATCAAAAAATTATGATAATGATAACCCAGTTTGTCGCATGTGCAGAGACTTGAAAAAGCTGAATATACACATATTCATATATACATATACATTTTACATTTTTTGGTAGAATGTAAAAGAAGGTCGATCAGGTTGGGCTTTGCAGAGGAAAATCCAGTGAATTTCTTTTTAATGTATTTTAAATCATGGGCAAGATGCTCGCATTCCCCAAAAATCATATTTTCATTTTTAGAAGGTTCGAAAAGTATTGTAGTACAGTACTTGATAAAATAGCAAAAGAGAATTCAGTTTTTTTAACATTTTCGGAATGTTTCCACCTAGAAACTCAATCAACCCTACGCACTGCTGAGGTATTTCTTTCGCACGAAGAAACACAGCGCCAACAGAACAAAATCAGGTTGAAAATTGAATGAATCGAACGGAACCAAATACTGTTCCAAACTGTAAATCTTGCAGCAGCTGCACCTGAGTGAATGCGTAACAAGAAATAGACGATGAAAACTGATTGTCTCAGTACTTGATTGATGCGCACGCGTATGCCTTTAATTATTCTGACCCCAATAAGCACTCATCGTCGGATTCGTGCTGTTATTCGATTATATTGTACTGTACAGTACAGTATATGATTCGGACACTCACTGTCAAAGGGTCCACCGAAAGAACTGCCGATCCTGGGCGATGATCTCATGGCTGCAATAAGAGAAAAGAGAATAAATGCACACATGCTGTATCTACATATGCGCTCAGAAAATGAACATCATAATCATTCGGCATAATATATATGACGAAGGAATGAATAAGTTTAAATCTTATTTTCACGTATTCATTAGAATATTTTCGGAAGCAACATGTTTGTTAGTACTGTATACTGCACTGATTCTATCGAATTCAACAGGGAATAATAAGAAAATGAATCGTCATGAACACTTGAAGCAACAATTTACAGTATACGTACGTGCTTGCAGCAGAGATCGATGAAAGACTTACTTGATGACCTGGATTTATTGCTAAATTTAATTCAAATATTCAGCAGCTAAAATAAAAAGCCAATTATAGTAATAGGTACTGTAATGATTTAAAATACCACAAACGCACGCTGAATTGAATAATGAGCAAATTGAGGCATCAAGAATTTAAAAAAGGAAACACGTTGCACAGAAAAGGTATTCATTTATTTATATATAGATATTATTGCAGATCCCTCACGCTTGAGCTCGTATATCTGGAAGTCGTCGTCCCGGATGAGCCTGGCCCTGCGCGGACTCTCGCCCGCCAGATGGCACTCCTTCCGCACTGCCGAGTAGGAGATGGCCTCGCACCGGCCGCGGCCCTTGTTGGCGTTCAGGCACTCCTCCAGGCAGAGCAGGGCCGTCGGGGCACCCGTGAAGGACTTCTCCATGCCGCGGGACTCCATGCGGTAGCCGGGGATCATGATGAAGTTCTCCTTGACCAGGTAACCCCGCCCGCCGGACCCGAACACGGGCTGGTTGTCCAGCAGGGCCCGTGGGTCGGAGGACAGCGACCGAGCTATATATTTATATATATACAGCATTCATTCAATCAATCAAAACATGATGATGATGATTGCTTCCCACCCTCATCTTTGCCAATTACTTTATATTATAGTCTTTGAACAAAACATGTTTGTCTCGTTTTCAGCATAATATATACTGTATATTCCTTTTTTTTTTAATTGGCTGTTGAAAATTAAGTAACAGAGGGAATTCACAGTGCATCATAATTGCTCTTCATCGTATGCTCATATACACAGTACCCTGCATTCATTCGCAATGTGGATAATTGCAAAGATATCTATATCATATACATCCATCATCACGTGCAGCACGTCAGCAGGAATAACTCGAATTGGAAGAACCAACATCACAGTGGATCCATGACACATAAATTTGAAACATATATGTACAGTACATATATATTCACGCATAAATACACAGCCCTTTAAAATGTCTTCAAAACATAATATTGCCACTCGGAACTGTTCTATTTTCCCATACTGCACAGCGCAGCATGCAGTGGTGACCAACTCAAAAGAGGTCAATCAGCGCCACATTGAACAACAAGCCTTTTCTATGGGCCACAAAGCCAAACATAAATCAAAGCCTCAGAACTATTTTCAAAATGTTTGAATTCTGTGAATTTGAAAAAGTCAACGAGTCCTTCGATTTTATGAAGCAAGCTTGCCAAAGTCAGCCTTCTTTCAGAGTAATTTACCTTGCTCAAGTTTTTGTGTTTGAACTTAAAATAATGACAGCAAAGATGGTATTCCTTTGAAACTGAAATTTCCTTCATAACCAACAAGGCACAGCATTTTGCCGTACAATATTGTGGAGAAATATGCATTTGTCCATTTTTCATTTAACAATCTGAATTTACAGTATTATCAATTATTTGTATGTCACTGCTTTCAGCCATTGCTTATTCAAATCTGTGTTGAATCGGATATTTTATTATTAATTATTGTTTATACTCTTGAATCCATCAGCATTTTCAATTTATCTGCTAGTGCTCAAACCATATGTGTGCTATGCACATATCTGCAAAGGAAAAATTCTGTTGTCAGTTTTTTTCCTTGGAGGGAGAGATGCAATTCCACTCATGCCTTTTTTAAATGCATTTCTCCTTAGCCCTGCTCCATATTTCCCAGTACAAAAATTGCACATTCCTAAATATTTTAAAGAACCAACAACATAATGCTCAGTTCATCAGGAATATGACATGGTATAATGCATTGTATTCTCTATTAGTGTTCTTGAAATTGTACTGCTGTACTGTCCATATTTATAGGGGATGCATTGGAATAGGCCGATGCATGATATAATGTGAGGTATATACTTACACCTCCTGCAGGGATGGTCCTTGATGTCAGCACCCTGTCTCTTGGAGTACTCGGCCAGCATCATCTTGTCGGAATTGGGCAGTTTGGTCAACTCCATGTCAGTGAGTAGACACAGGCCAAGGCGTTCAGGGCGACCGTCTCGACCAGGTGGCCCGGCCTTCTCGTAGTAGTGGATCACTGCCTGGCATTTGAACCTGTTTCGAAAGATAATAATAATAATAATAATAATATGAGAAGAATAATAGGGGAAATGATAAATTTTCTATATTTTTGTGGCGGGTGTATCTTATTTATCGTACTCTTCGAAACGCTTGCAGCCAGCCAGACACTCGTCCATGGTTGTGGTGGTGGTTGCCCTACTGCTGCTGCTGCCGGGACTGCCACTGGTGCTGGACGAGCCACGGTTGTCCCAGGGTCTGCTGCTGATGGACGACGGGGCCCGGGACTCGGACGGGAACCGCCCTCGGGATCCCGGGGCGTCCAGTCGAGTGCCGCCGCCTCTCGACGACGACGACGAAGACGACGACGACTCGTCTCGGGGCGAGTACAGGTGCAGGAGCAGGCCCGGGATCAGACCGGGTTCCTCTCGGGGCCTGTCTCGGGACCTGTCCCTGTCCCTGTCCCTGCTGCCGGGGTCTGAGGCAGCAGAGTCGGGCTGTCCCCCGGACACGCTGTTCTCTTGCAAGTACCCGAGTTCCTCGGCCGTCTTCATCTCGATCCCGATGCCCTCTTCGGTGGGACAGTCGCGTTCTTCTACATAGTCGCCACCAGAAGGAAAAGATTCAGTATTATGATACGGCGATTAGGACGCAAGTCTTTCAACGCTCTGTTATTGGTAAAGTCGTTGGGGTTAATAGTTACGCGAGCGTAATTGACTATTTTGGAGTGATGTTGCATTTATTCGACATCTGTTGTGTTTAGCACCGGATCAGCTTCCTTATGCTCATAAACGCTTTAATTAAATTGTAAAGTAGCGTTTTAATGCAAGATGAGCCATATATATGAGTGAGTGAGTACTATATTCAGGGATTCTGAAAATTGCGCATATATCAGGAAAGAAAATCGCGAAAAATGAATCGACTTGGCCGCGGAACGAATTTTCAAGGATATACAAGAAGCTTCACGAGTCAGTATACTGTACAATTCAAGAAAATGCTGAGAAGATGAACCTTGGGCGAGTATACACCTGGTCTTCTTCGAATAGTTGACATGAAAAGGGATCGTCATTTCTCGCACAGGAGTATATAGGCATATAGCGACCGCATTCGTCCGACTATTACATACTTTTGAAATGGAATTAGCCGCTTTCTCGAATTCGGACACGATGAGCTCGCACAGAAAATTGGAACATACTGAAATCATGTAACAGCTGATATGATTCCAGAATCGAATTGTCGGATTAGATACTGTTTAGATACGCCCACCGATATAAGTCACTGCCGTATTTAAGACCTCGTAATTGAATGTCGATAATGATACGCAAATAAGGATGAATAAGGAGTACAGCATCCTAGGTTTCGCTCACCCGTGAGACACACGTTCTCCATGTAGATCATGTCTTGCATGTCCGAAGAGTACAAGACCTCGACGCTGAAATTGCTGCTCATGAAGCAGTCCTGTGTGCCGACATCATACATGGCGTGTCGACACACGGTGTTGTACGAGTTCAAGCACCTGTGTGACCACCAGACATTTTTGGATTAATCGAGATTGAATCATCTCCAGCATATATATGCAGCAGTTGGAAATTGACCATGAGAGTGACCTATATATATACTATACGCACGCTAGAAAATCTCGTGAAAATATAAAAGGAGATGAGAGATGATGATGTCAAAAAGTGGCTAGCTTGCAGAGTGAATCTCTTTCCCTATATTGTCCATGAACAGTGTTAACCAATGCCCGTGCAGCATGGTCTGCAGACCAGCGCAATTCTTCAGAATATATTTGCCAGTCCATGGGAAATTCACTTCAGCAAACTGATTTTCTCAAAAGTAGCAATGAAGTACTGTATGTTATCTTTGTCTGAAATTTTAGAAATACAGTGGCAGTTTAAATCATCTGAATGAAAATAAATGTTGGCTCTTCAATATACGGTATAGGAACGCTTTGGACAACTTTTCACCTGCTTGTGCAATAAATTATTTCACTTCTCCATACCTGAGAAAACTTTCTTCAAACCCACCTTTTCTAATTTCAAGACATCCCAGCATAGCTGCTCCATTGGCTTGTAACTTACAGTACAGGTATTTGCAAGCAACAAAACTTCTCAAATACTTGCCATCTATTCTTTCAAACCAAACATTTTTGAAGCTGCAAAAATATTGTGAAACTTAGCCAATGCGCAAAAAAATGTAAAAACAAAAAATATTGCCAGCCTATACAAACATTTTACCAAAATTTGCCATTGCTCAAGCCCAAAAAGGCTGGGGAACACTGACTATTATACACTAGTCAGTCAAGTCCACTGAAAAGGCAACAATTGTGGAAAAATTTTCTAGGCACATGGAGCATCACAGGTCTGCATGCATACAGTTGACCCCTGCCTAATGGACCTCCCACCTCTCAGAGTTGTTTTCCTAATAGACTGCCTCGAGTACAGTTTTTCCTCCCACCCAACAGACAAAATCAGACTAATGGATTTTTGCTGGTTAAAAATTAATGGTAGAAAGTTAAACTTTCATTTTTTGATAATTGAATTTGCATAACAGACTTTTCACATAATGGATTGGCCAGTTGCAAAAATTGAGTCTGTTGTACGGGGGTCAACTGTACTTGCATGCATCATGAATGCAAATGATGGCCAAAATAACGTGCATAATGTTCCCTTATCAGTACAGCCTTGGCTTCTTAATGCTGTAAATCAACATTTCCTTTCTGTTGTTGATTGATTGATTGATTAATTGATACATTGATTGATTGCGGGCTGACGAGACTGATTTTCGTGTCCAGAATGCAGCATGCAAAAAGTCATAACAATACTGTACAATACTAATAACAATAACAATACTGTGCAGGCAGTACAGTACTGCCCCCAATCATAATGATGAGCCCCCTATACATACTGTATAAGTGTGTATACTCACGCGTCGGCGCACTCTTCTCGGGACGGCATCTTCTGCGGGGCTTCGGCGAGCTGTCGGTCGAACCCGGCCTGGAACTGGGTCTCGAACGCGTACAACCGGTTCC
>CAJPEX010002549.1:0-38158 GCA_905338405.1 Notodromas monacha
ATTGAGACGAGTGACATGAAAAATTACTTTCCGTCAGCTCGAGGCTGGTGATTAAATTCGATATGCTTGGTTCTGCAGAAAAGCCTCCGAAAATTCGCGACAATAATGTCTCCTTCTTCTTCTTCTTGCTAAGAACCTTATACTCATATGTTTGGGTTATGGGGAGAGGAAAGAAACGTGCTGGTATTCGTAACAGGCATGCTATTTGTGAACAACTATGGGTCTGGGTCGGAAAACACGCACAAAAGCATTTCCCCGGCCCAATTCGATTGCGCACAGAGCCCCATGGGGCTTTTTGTTTCCTTCCCCCTTCCGGTCGTATTCATAGCTATATAGAGACGTAATCCGTGATGAGGCATAAGTGGTACCCTTTGAGAAGATGGGATGGATGCTTGCCCTGAACTTATTGTACATGCGGAGAAGCGTTGTTCATTGTTTCTGCAGAGCAAAAAATAACGTCTGCGTTATGAAGAAATCCCGGAGTTTTTTATGAAGATGACTGCGGACTTGCGGAGTATGGATTGTTTGAAAAAAAAAATGGTCTGAGGAATTGGGGATGAATTATTTCTGCATATCGGACGTCGAATCGATTGAAGAGTTATAAGCAGGTAGTATGAAAAGTTACTCACTCGCGTCATGTTCATTCAGCCTATCAAAAATAATAGGCCCGTTTGAAGTGTCTTTTATTATGGAGCATTTTTCCCGATGCTTTGCTTGGTCTTCAGAATGTTTCAATTAAAATTGAGTATTCTATGCATGAATCCTACGATTACGTGGCGGTATTCTATGAGTGACCGCTTTTGTTTTATTGCAGCTTTTCATTTTTGAATTTTGCAGTTTGCTCATTTCCTGCACGCTGAGATAAGATGCCCAAATACCTCTTCTTTTTTTTACCCTCGTACAAATGAAACTTGCTAACATAACTCAAAACTTCCCCAAGTCAAAGACTTCCCTGAGTCAAGTTTTTGTTGAGCCCCTGCCTGAATTATCTTTTGAAAAAAATAAAATGAACTGCCCTCAGCACTCATCAAACGATTTTCTCCTGAAACCTGTGCAGCTCAAAATTTCAACATATTTCCTTGTGCTAATATTCTGGGGACCCAGAGGAAAAATAAAATTGTTCGAAAATCAAAGCTGTTGATTTTCGAAAGGAAGTGGGTAACTAATGGGGGAAAATGTACCCCTTTTTTCGAAGCTCAGCAGTCTGTGAAAACAGTTACCCAGCAGTTTGAGGCCCAGAAGGTCAAAATTTTAATTTCTCTGAAATTTCTTTTTCCTACAAACCTGTTGCTCATCCTATCTTGAAAACTCCAAAAGTCGAAATCTTTTTGGGTCCCACTGCCGAGTTTTACTTCTCATGGAATGTTTACGCCTGATGGGCATCATCGAGGTCCTTGATTGTTTTTCCTGGTTTCCTGAATTTTTACTGATGAAGTCTCAATCAATGAAGATCTCGGTGAAGCTCCTTGACATTATTGGCAAATTTTCAAATTTATTTCTTTCAGTGACCAAGTAGAAAAGAATGCTAAGAAGAACAAGGCTGCAAATGAGAAGACTCCTCTGCTGAAATCAGAAGGAAAATCAGGGACGAAGACTCTTGTCAGAGGGTTCGGAAGGACTCATGTCTCGATTTTCAAGATTCTGGCTGGATTGGCAATCGGGGTTTTGGCGAAAGCCTCGATTTTGAGCGTCATTTCCGATTGCATCAGCTTCACCAGCCCGATTCTCCTACAGTGGGTTGATGAATTTCTCCCCGATCGATGAGTATATGTCGATGACCATGATTCATTTCGACGTTGACAGAATGCTGATCGAATTCACGTATTCGGACGATCCCATGTGGAAAGGCTTTTTGTACGCCACTCTGATCCCGATATCGGTCGCCATTTACTCCGTCTTATTGCATGGATTCTTCAAAATGGCTCTTTGTGCAGGAATGAGAGTAAAAACTTGCGTCATCGCAGCTTTGTACAGAAAGGTGAGGAATACCTTGTTGATGATTTAATAAATCAAATTTGTTAAATAATTTTCTCGATTTCAAAGTATTTTCAAGGAAGTTCAAAAGTAGGAATAACGAAGACTGAAAATGTTCCACAATAATTCAAACTAAACTTCGATCAAGAATACGCCTTGGAAAAAATGTGTATAGTTATGAAAAAATGTATATACTATATGCTCCGAATGTCGAATTTCTATATAATTTCGATCAAGAGGTCACCCCACTTTATCGAATTTTAAATGCCTTTGTATTTTAGCTAGAATCGTTTGAGTTAGAAAAATTGGGATAAAAGGTGTCGATGCGTCTTTAAAAAGTGAAATTCAGTTTCAGTTCAGCTATAAATTGAGTGTTTTTCAATCATTTTTCAGGCTATCAACATGTCGAATGTCACGCGAATCTATTTGTGAAAGTTATGATTTGTGTCAATTCTTGCTCTAAAAAAATCAATTTTCAGTTTTGCTCTAAGTCGCAGGTTGTGCAATTTTTTTCGGCTATTGCATTCGTCAATTTGTATATATATATATATATATATATATATATATATACAAATTGACGAATGCCACGCGAATCCAGTTGTGAAAATTTTGACTTAAGGTATCCATACTTGATGGGAAAAAAATTAAATCAAATTTCAGCTCAGCTGTAAATCGATTGTTTTTCAGTCTTTTTTCGGCTCTTAAAATGTCGAATGCCACGCGGAACGATTTGTGAAAATTGTGATTAAAAAGGTCGATACTTAATTCAGAAAATAAAGTTCAGCTTCAAGTCAGCTGTAAATCAAGAGTTATGCAATAATTTTTCAGGCTCTCAAAATGTCGAATGCTACACGAAGACAGTCGACACTTGGAGAAATTGTCAATCTAATGGCTGTTGATGCTCAAAGAATCATGGAAACGACGTTCGTAGTGGACTTGGTTTGGACAATGCCGCTTGTACTTGGATTGACCACGACATTTCTCTGGCTCGTCATGGGTTTGTGCCAAAAGTTTATTAAATTTTTGCACAGTTTTTTTTCTTTTATTTCCTTCACTTATGTGTGTGAACGAATAGGCCCATCTGCACTTGCTGGACTTCTCTTATTGATCGCCTTGATCCCGGTCAACACCCTGATTGCCCAAAAATCAAGAAAGTTCCAAATGGCACAAATGAAGCTGAAGGACGAAAGGCTGAAGTTGATGACGGAAATCCTAAACGGCATCAAGGTTTCACCTCGTCATTTTGTTTTCAAATTGAAACGTGATCGAAAAACATGATGAAATCATCCTAACGATTTTTTTCTTTGAAAGGTTTTGAAACTGTATGCTTGGGAGGAATCTTTTGGAGACCAGGTGCGAAAAATTCGAGCCAAAGAAATCGAGATCCTGAGGAAAGACGCATTTCTGAATGCTATTAACAATTTCGTGTGGATTTGCGCTCCTTACATGGTAAGAATATGTCACATTATTGTAATATTGTAACATGTTCATTTATTTTATTTTATTTATGCCAGGTTTCTTTGGTGACTTTTGCCACGTTTGTTCTGTCGGATGACGAGAATGTTTTGGATGCCACAACGGCATTCGTTTCAATAGCTTTGTTCAACATTTTGAGGTTTCCCATGGCTCTGGTACCATTCCTCGTTGCCTCTTTCGTTCAGGTACTATTTCCACTGTACAGATTTTCGATTAATTTTTTTTGATCAATTTTTTTCCTCCCCAGGCTTCCGTTTCAGTCAAAAGAGTCGAAAAGTTCCTGAATTCAGAGGAGATCGATCCAAATGCAACTCAGAGGCTCTTAGATGACGAAAAAGGTGGGGTGTTTTTTTTTTCAATTCAAAAATGTCCATATCAATGTTTCCGCATTTATTTGACATACTTTTCCTTAATTTTTTTTTTCAGTGGAATATCCCATAAAAGTGAGTCAGGCATCGTTTTCTTGGTGTGTCGACGAAGCTGCAGTTTTGACTGACATCGACGTCGAAATTCCGAAAGGAAAACTGACGGCGATCGTCGGACCTGTCGGTTGCGGGAAATCATCTCTTTTATCCGCATTCCTTGGGGAAATGGATAGATTAACAGGCAGTGCCAAAATCTACGTGAGAAATCTGTCCAATCAGATGAGTTTTATTTTATGACATTTTCGAATGAAGGGTGAAATATTCATATAGTATGCTAAGTGCATCGAGAAATGAAATCAGGCGTCAAAATTGTTGCAAGAATTTTTGAGGATATGAGGAGGGATATTTGCATGAATTTAATTGAGGCATTTTTGCAAAATGTCAGTAAAAACTATCACCATTGCAATTCCAACATCATTAATTCCAAATAGGAAAAACTCTAACTTTTAGAAAAATTGCGTCATTTAATTGCCGAGGAATGCACTTCGATTCATTTAAACTCAACTCAAACGTGCTATACTTGAATTTTATAACTTCCTTTATGTTACGGCTTTCTTTTCATGTATGCGTAGGTGAAGTACGTGATTGCTTCCGAAGAGCACAACTTTTTTCAGTAAAAAGTCTAAAATTCACTTTAACGAATCTTCCCTGTCATTCATATTCGGTGGAAGAACAGTTGAAATACTTTTTCCTCATCCTGTGAGTTTTTTAAAAATTAAGATGGAAAAGGATCACTGACACTGCTTGAAACCAACCAAATCTTCATATCCTGAACATTTACTACAATGGATTTTCAATCATAATTTACATGGCCAGATGATTTCAAGTTTTAAAGCACCCCCCTGCTGCAAAGGCGCGTCTTCAAATTCACGGCATATTACTGTGCATTCGAGTATATCAGAAAACAGTAAGCCATCAAAAAATATTATCTGTGTAAACGCAGAGTTTTTCCAGTCGTTTCAGATTTTTTAATGGTATTAATGGTCATAGACAGGATTAAAATGTTATTTTCCTCGTGATCTGGTTTTGAGGTGGGTTCTTGCAATCCTTATTACCTTTTTTTTACAGGGATCAACTGGATATGTAGCACAGGAAGCATGGATCAGGAATATGTCTTTGAAAGAGAATATTCTTTGTGGGAACAAATTCAAGAGGACCAAATACCAACAGGTTGTCTTCGCTGCTGCTCTACAGCCTGATATCGACATCTTGATCGCTGGAGATGAAACTGAAATTGGAGAAAAGGTGAAACAAATTTTTGCAATCGTATGAGGTACATGGTATGAATTTTTAAAGTTGTTTTGCTTGCTTGGGAAGATGATCAGTCAAAAACAGAAAAACAGAGCTACTTTTGACCTGCTACCGACGGAAGTACGACGACCTAAGAAAAACATTTTCGTGCATGAATATTGCTGATGTTGCACACAATTCTCAAAGAATCGAAAATATCAACTTATACTCTCGTCAGAGATATAAGAGCAAAACTGAATAAAAGCAAAAGAGGGTGTTTCATAAATATGTAACATATAATCATGTAACTTGGTCATGTGCCAAAATGCGCTGCATGAATCGCGTTCACTAAATTTGAATCGACGTTGCTGTTCAAAATGCATCAATTTTGCAGAGAACATTACACCTCCTTATTAGGATGAGACTAAGCCAATATTCGTACAATTTTCATTTTCGCAAGTCGACAAACATTTTCCTTGGCAAGGTTTCTTCCTTTTTCATATTATTGCTCATTTTCAAATCGGATATGAAAAAGGCATTCGGGGAGCTTATGATATTTTTTCTTTCGGAGTTTGAAAGTTTATCATCTTATTCGTGAGCGTAATATTAGGATTAATGTGATGATTAAGAGGGTTAGGAGGACGAAGGGCTGTCTTTTCTGTCACGAGCCACGTTTTGACTTTAGCCCTTTATTCACGAGCTGGGTTTATGCAGGTTCATTCTTTTAATTAAAATTGCTGTACGAAGAAAATGTGACTGGGGAGATTCTTTCCGGGCAGTGCAGAGTCTCTTTTAACGTGTTCCGTGTACCCAAAATACTGTAATCTTTTGTTGTTATGCTTCCAAAATAATTGGAATGATGGACTTTCCAATGATTTTTTTCATTTACGAAGGGAGTGAATTTGAGCGGAGGACAGAAACAACGAGTCAGCCTTGCCAGAGCCACTTACGCAGAAAAGGACGTTTATCTGTTTGACGACCCATTGAGTGCTGTTGATGCTCACGTTGGCAAGCATATTTTCGAATACATAATCGGACCTAAGGGACTACTGGCATCGAAAGTGAGCGAAATATTTTTTTTTCTCTATCTTTACGCATTTTTAATATTTTCGATGGCAATTAAGCTGAGTAAGGGCGGAAGTCTTGAAATATTTCGATTTGGATCCAGTTTTAACGAACTTATAGATTGGCTGCTGGTCGAAGAAATAGTCATTCAGCATTGTAATTTTCTTCAAATATTTTTCTGAAATTATGCTGAATCGCAGCAATAAGGAAGAATAAGGCAGCTGTGGGAAATTTTACATCCGGACCAATGGTAAATTTTCGACGGTTCTTGTTTAACTTAACAAAATGTCAGTAAATATAGAAAATAAATGAATGTACAGTATTGTGGATGCACATAAATTTGAGGTTTAACAAATGTAGTGACGTGCGTCACGTCCATCATCCACGTTAGATTTTTGTTTGAGTAGGAATTCTATAAGTTCGTCCACATTTATTTGAGCTATAACTGGCTCTTTCGTGAACGTGGCTTTAATGGGTTACATTTTAATCAACAGAGTAATTCGAAATTATTTTTCAGACTAGAGTTCTAGTGACACACGGAGTATCGCATTTGCCCTCGACGGATTTCATCATCGTGATGGCAAACGGAAAAATTTCAGAAATGGGAACTTACGAAGAATTGATGGATAAACGTGGAGCATTCGCTGATTACATTTTGCAGTATTTGTCGACCGTGGATGAGATCGATGAAATCGAGGATCCCGAGGGTGCGAACTTTTGCTCATTATTTCAAATGATGTTTTGGA
This sequence comes from Notodromas monacha, assembly GCA_905338405.1. Taxonomy (NCBI): domain Eukaryota; kingdom Metazoa; phylum Arthropoda; class Ostracoda; order Podocopida; family Cyprididae; genus Notodromas; species Notodromas monacha. The sequence goes on from CAJPEX010002549.1 coordinate 6,917, forward strand.
CTTAATTTTTTCAATCGCTCTTCTTTTCATGCCAGCTATCGGGGAGCTCAAGGAGATCCAGAAAGTTTTAGAAAAGAAATTGGGGAAAGAAGTGGTACAGCGAAGGATTTCAGAAACCAGAAGTCAGATGTCCACCAGTTTTTCAGGGGACTTCAAGAGTTTCCAAAAAGATTCCTCGTAAGAAAATACGTCATCTGTTGGTTAAAAAAAAGGAAGCTACAGGGTCTGTACGCATTAACATTTAGGAGAGCTGCGTCATGAAGATCAATTCCAGCCTTCGTGTAAATTTAAATGTTTACTTAGATGATATTTGGAAGTATGTGAAGGTAAAGGCATCAAATAAAACATTCCAACTTTACTGCTGGAATTCACAGCTACGAAGCAAAGCCAAGGAAACTGGGACGAAAGAGCGACACCAAGACAAAGCGGGTCACTTTCACGGATAGTATGAGTTCTAGTTTCTCAGAGATGTCGCAGCAAAAGAAGCCATCAAGGAAGAAGAAGCCACTCCCAGCTGCCGGAGGAACATTAATTGAAGATGAGTTTGCAGAAAGTGGAAGAGTGAGTGGTTTTTTTTTTAATCGGAAATTTGCTTCAAATGAGGCATTTAAACGTGGCATAATTTATGCATTTGCCAAAAAAATTGCAATGTGCTTTAAGACTAATTAGACAGCTAGCACTCCACAAATTAGTTTAGGGAAGCAGCTATCGAATTCCAATATGAAGAATGAAGCTTCATTGAACAGTTTTTTAAATTTGGTAAATTATAGAAGCGAGTAGATTTATTAAGCCAGATAAAGAATATTCGATTTGAAAATTAAGTTGCATTTCACAGATGGAGTCGCGTTCCTGAAATATATGAATTCACACAATGAGTGTTTAACTCGCCTAACTAAGTTGAAAATGTATTTTCGTCTGTTTTGATTTTATCTTTTTTCTGTGCCTCCTCAAGTAGTGGAATGAATTTCCGGGGAAGTCTGAGAATGAATGATAATAAAAATCTTGAGGACATTTGAATTCAAAGCTTTGAAGCTTACTGTCCGTCTTTCTGCATCCGAGTAAACCAACTTTTTGAAAATGTTTACCAATTTCCATTCTGCGGTCTGCATGGCTAAATTTTTTTTCCGTAAATTTTGTCTACCTTTGATGATCTCACCAAACAAGATGACTATAATAGACTTTCAACCCAAAGCTTAACTATGCTCATCTCGTTCGAGTATGGAGATGAGTGCTGTCGGCTCTTAGTTTGCTAATGAATGCATACAAATTTGGCAGTTCGATCATTTGAACATATTGGAATCATTGCTCATCCAGTTGCCATTTGCTGTTCTCAATTTCAATTGTTATTGTAAGTATAAAATACACCTCCCCGATTTTGTAAACAATATAAAAAGGCTTAATAACAAGAACGAATTACAGTACTTTGATTTTTACGAAAATAATTACAAGTGCTTCACGCATCATTTTTGCAGGTAAAAGGAGAGGTTTTTGTTCGATACTTCAGAGCCATGGGCTGGACTCTGGTTTTGTGCACAATCGTTGCTTACATTGCCTCACAATCTTGCTCTGTTTTGGCGAATGTTTTCCTGTCTGAGTGGTCAAACTCAAATGAGAATCTGAACAGCACCAGCGGTGCATACGAAAGGTCCACAAATATGTACTACTTGGCAATGTACGGAGGAATCGGAGCCGGACAAGGTGCGACATCTCGTTTTTAAAATCGCATCAAATGATCGAAAGGGTTGCACTTCATGCGCGTTGCACCCGAATATTTTCATCAACAGGGGTGTTTATCATTATTGGCGCCATATTGATGGCACTGGGTTCACTCAGAGCCTCGAAGAAAATGCACGACGAGATGCTCAGCAACATTTTGCAAAGCCCGATGTCATTCTTCGACACAACACCCATCGGCAGAATCAACAACAGATTCGGAAAAGATCTTGACACCATGGACTTGGCGATTCCGAGAAGCGTGATTTCAGCATTGAACAACTTCCTTCTCGTGAGAAATAATGAACCACTACTGTTCAACAGAGAATAAAATTCTTTTGTTCGCAATACACGATTTCCGTGTAAAATGTTTCAGGTTTTTGCAACATTGGCTGTCAACGGAGCGACAACTCCTTGGTTTTTGTTAGCTGTCACACCAGTTGCTATTCTGTACTTCTTCATTCAGGTATGTTCATACATATTTTTNAAATTGGGTGCTTTTTTCAGCAAAATTGTCACATCGGAACTCTCCTTCGAAAATATATCGCATCGATAGATTTTTGCATCATTGAATCCATCAAATTCTTCATCGGATTTCTCTTTTTTGAAGTCTTGTTTTTCATGTGAATATGCAGGAAATACAAGCGTGCCAAATAGTCATTTATATAATGCTTTTTAATTAATGATTCTGAAGTTATTTCGGGACAAGAAAGTTGACGCTTCTGTTGACAATTTTTTTCACTCTCTTTTGTCCCGAACAGCTCATTCGCGGCTACAATAATCGTAGAATTTTAATGAACTCTCATTCAGATTTTTTTAGAGATTGGTAAACAAATTAGGGACGTAATACGAAGAAAACCCGCACTTTTTTTCCCCCGATTAGTAAAAAATGAACCTGGCAGAGTTTTTGTAAATTCAACTGGATGCTGTAGTTGTGAAGCATTTGGAAGTGTATGCGTTTTTTTTTTGTTGGAAGATTTCTGTCATGTTGAATTTTTTTCTTTGATTGGAATACATTCCGGAAAAACCTTTTTTTGCATTGTTTTAGAGGTTTTATGCAGCGACATCTAGACAACTGAAGCGACTATCTTCTGTAACTCAGTCACCTATGTATTCACACTTCGGCGAAAGTGTCATGGGTGGACCTACGATCAGAGCTTTTCGACTCCAAGATGACTTCATTGCTGAATCTGAGCAGAAAGTTGATACCCATCAACGCTGTTTCTATCCGAGCATGAACAGCAACAGGTGCGAAATGAATGCAAGCCAATTCCCGTTGGAATTTACACATTCATCTGTGTATTTGACCCTATATACTCCTATAAAAATTTGACCCAACATACGGTCATATATATACAGTTCTGGAAAAGATTTTATTTGCTCACGTTTGTTCTCATTAGAAAAATAAGTACTTATTCATGAAGGTATGTTCACATGTGTTTATGGCCTTATATGTAGGTATCTGAACCAATGGTAAAGGGTGAACCAAAAAAAAGTGAACCAATTTTCTATTTAAAATATATAGGTACAAAATTGACCTGTGACAGTGAAGAACACCAAATGAAAGCTTGTTCTATTTCATTTTAAATTAGATGCAGTTTTATTGTCTCAAGTGCTCAAAATATGTTTGCCCCTCTCATCCCAACTCCTAAATTTTAGGAATTTGTGCATCCTCTTGATGGCAGAATGAAGGGTTTTGATTGCATTTCTGGTCATACACCCTATTTATCATTAAAAACAGCTCTGGAGAACAGGAGCTTGGCGGAAGGAGTTTCCTGACAACTTTTTTGTAAAGTTTTCATTAAAATGGATCTTATGACCATGTCATTGTTTCTGGGACCATATAAGTGCATACCATTTGAAAGAGAATTCAAACAGCTTCTTTTCTTGTTTAGTTTTAAATGTCACAGCTTGATTTTCTACCAAGCTATTTTAACTAAAAAATCAGTTCACTTTCTTTGGCCCACCCTGTATACAGTATATAGGGTCTGATACATAGAGAACTTGAATCAAATTTCATTTTCTAACCGCACGTTTTTTCTCCAAAATTCAGTACATACTTGCTTGAAAAAAATTGCTGCAAAAGAGATGCGATTTTTCTGGATTCACCTTTTGTTTCGAAATTTTGAAATATTATTTTATATTTGAAGATGGCTGGCCATCAGATTGGAGCTGATCGGAGCAGTTTTGGTTTTCTTTGCGTCGATTTTCGCCGTTCTTGGAAGAGATACTTTGAGCGGTGGTTTGGTTGGATTATCCGTCACTTATGCCATGGGGGTAAGTACAAAACATCTATAATATCAATCTGAGGAATAAAAAACTTCAAGAGAACGGCGTGCCTTGTGTGAAAACCGAAATATTCGTCTACTGTGCGTAAACAACACTGATCTCATTTTGCTTCTTCGTTTTTTTCCATGATTTTTTACATTGGATATTCAAAGCTGAAGACAAGCACGCTTTTTATATTTTTGACTGCATTATCTTTGCTTATTTTTTTATATGTCAACGTTTGTGCTGATATGATAGACTCAAGAGTTTGTTCAAAGATTATGTATGCAACATTTGTCAAATCCTCAATTTCCAAGAGTCGGGTTTGGCTTAAAAGTGGACCATTTCTTAATGTATCAAGTATCTCAGTACAGTTGAACCGTGATAACTTATTGAGCCTTTCAAAGTCAAATGCCTCATCCCTATATGTATGTTACATTTTTTCAAGTCCTTGTGTGAATTCCCTTAGAATAAATTCATGATGAACTACCCTGATTCAGCTTTTCATCAGAGACATCCATCGAATTTTCCAGAGACCTATTTGCTATTAGATTGCATGAAAGAAAAAACAATAAAAATGTGGTTCGTTGCGTTTAGAAAGGAAGTGAACACTATATAAGCCCCCCAGTTCAGCATTCTGTAAATTCATTTAAGCCCAAATTTAAGGCCTATGCAGGATATCAAAAATTAAAATTTTCCCTGATTCTTTCCTCCTTCCTCTCACAAAAATGCTAGTTTTCTCAGCTCAAAACCTCCCTAACTCAAAAACCTCCCTATAACTGGATTTTTTTCTGCTCCCTTGAAGTTCGACTTGAAGAGGCTTGAATGTATTTTTTTCATCTCTTCAAAGGTTACAGGGACATTGAATTGGCTAGTTCGAATGTTGGTGGAATTGGAAACAAATGTCGTTTCTGTTGAGAGAGTCCAGGAGTACACCTTAGTTCCAACTGAAGCCGCCAGAGTGATTCCAACGAGCAGACCGGATGCGAATTGGCCGTCGCAGGGTTCCGTCAAATTCATCAATTATTCCACAATTTACCGCCCAGGGTTGCCACCGGTTCTCAAAAATATCAATGCTGAAATCAAGCCAGGAGAAAAGGTACGTCCTCCATATCGGGATTCCAGTAATTCTTCAAAATCCGAGTTTACTTGCATCAATGCAGAAATTAATTCATCAGTCGTCTTAAAAATCCCTCGCGGTTTATATCCGGCATTCGAAATTGGCAGATTGCAATCTGACACCCTTATCATGTATTTTTCATTCGACAAGTATTGTATATATTGAAGCTTTTTACGAAACCAGATCGTTTGAAGATTGAGAAGAAGCCGGTTTAAACTATACCGTTTCAGATATAGAGGGGAAAAAACCTTTTCGAGGAGCTGGATATTTCAAGTTTAATGAATCGTTTGCCAGGTTTTTATCTATAGTGAAATCTTTTTTTCAAACAGGTTGGAATTGTGGGCAGAACAGGGGCTGGTAAATCCTCATTAACTCTGGCCCTGTTTCGCATCATCGAACCCACCCATGGGTCCATCGTCATCGACGGAATCAACACCAAAAATGTCGGTCTGGCAGATCTTAGATCTCGAATCACCATAATCCCTCAGGTCCGGTCATTAAATCTCCGGGATATCTCCGTTTTTTTATTTTTTATTTTTGGAGCATCGACGTTAATCTTTCTCTGTATAGGATCCAGTACTCTTTTCTGGTTCTTTGAGAATGAACCTGGACCCGTTCATGACTAATGACGACGCCACACTTTGGTCGTCGTTGGAACACGCTCATTTGAAAAGTTTTGTCAAGAGTCTGCCAAACGGTTTGGACCATGAGGTTTCCGAAGGTGGAGCAAACCTAAGGTGAGAGAGATGCCAACAATTTTATAAGTTATTCAAAATGTTCCTGAAATATTAGCGAGGAATGATTATAAATGTGTTTGCCAATTCCTTGTGCAACCAAAGTTCTCGTAACTACGCTTTGATCAATAAGAAGACTCGAAAACAATCCTCCGTTGATTTTATTCAAAATTTTCTTCAATTCCTGCCCTGACTGGTTTAACTCAAGTTTTTGCTTCTCAGTCCACATTTTTAAATTTATATTTATACTCAGCCTCACTACCAGTAAAATTGCCGAAATATTAATTTTATTTGTTGACGGGATGACATGATCAAAAGATCTGGAATGTTTGTCGCCAATCATTTTTCACTCCTTGAAACATTTCGTAGGGCCATTGAGCAACTTTCAAATATAACGTTCAAGTGTGACAGATATAAACCCTTTTTCTCACAGCAGTGATACAATTTAATTATTGTTCACTGTGTCTATTCTTCTGGTCAATCTTTAAAAATCGAACCAGTATCAGGTACGCTTACGTAACTGCCAGAAATGAATGCATCTGTGCAAAAAAAATTTAAAATACAGCGGAGAACCTGATTTAAGTTAACTTTCCGAACAATCTTATACGATGGTCGGGTGTTTGTTTTTTTGAAAGAAAATCTCCCATTTTCAATTTTCAGTGTTGGACAGAGGCAACTTGTGTGCTTGGCAAGAGCACTGCTGAGGAAAACGAAAATCTTGGTTTTGGACGAAGCAACGGCTGCTGTTGATTTGGAAACAGACGAGTTTATTCAGAATGCCATCAGAACAGAATTTGCAGGATGCACTGTCATCACTATCGCCCACAGAATCAACACTATCATGGACTCAGACAGGTACGATTTTACGTCAAAAATCGTGAAACTATTATAAACATTTTTGAATGATTGAATTTTTGCTCGTGGAATGATAAACCCTTTGTCACATCGATATGACTTGATGGTTGATTTTTGCGTGTATCGATAGTTGGATTATCCCTTGTTTATTCATTAACTTCATTAACAACTTCATTGACAATTCATTAACTTGCTGAGAAAATCGCTGCCTCACAAAGAAAAAATCAAATTTTCTTTAGAATGAATATGAGCGAATGTTTAAGTTTCGATCGATGTTTCCAGGGTCATGGTGTTGAGCAATGGGTCTATTGAGGAGTTTGACAATCCTGAGAAACTTTTGGAAAACCCAGACTCGCTGTTCACACAACTGGCTCGGGATGCCGGACTTCTGAACTCCTCTGCATCAGCAATTCAGAATGCTTCACCGGAATCCACCTAAATAATTTATTGATGGAATGGATCTATGGAGTGAATGACCTTCTAAAAGTTTTTTGCACCTGCACGCGCAGCTCGGAACAAAGAAAATAAAAAAAATTATTTCGCAACCGAACATATGAGAGTTTCACTTCGCGGAGTGACGATGAGAAGCATTTGGAAAAGACGACATATTTCAACAGATTCTAGGTAGGTATTTTTCTGATATATTAAATATTGTCCTTTTTGCATTGAAAAATATTCAGTATTACTAAAATTACGAATAAAGAAGTGTAACTAAACATTCGGGGGCAATTCTCAATTTTCGCTTCAGCTGATTATGGCTGTTTTCCTGTGACACTATTTTTAAATTTTTGGACTGTTGGATCCGTTTTGAAACTTCGGAAACTTTCCTGGGTTGAAAATATTCAAAGCGCAGTAACTCAATTTGACAATAAAAATTTAAAACTACAAAATCCAACCAATGTTCATTAAAGCTTTTTTCAGTTCAGGGTAGAATATGTTCAATTCAACTAATATAGTGCTTTTTAGAGCGAACACCTCACATCACACTCCAAACGTTCTATAGAACAAACATTTGTGGTGTGACCCTTTACCATTGTACTAAAAACAAAATTCGTGCAAAAAACGATTTGTTCTTCCACGCACGGGACAATTTTTCTTCTTCTTATAAATCTGATTTATATAACGAAAAAGCCATGGAAAAACATGGTACTTCAACAAATTATGTTTGGCATACAAACAACCACTCGATTGTATCAGTCATATTGATACATTTGGTACCAAAGTATGGTCAAAATAGTTCTAATGATTCTTTTTGTCAATAGGGCATATGATAATACGTGATTGCATCCATTTTCTTAGAAGAGCAGAGAACTTTTTCTTGAAGTCTTCCCTCGATTTTAGGAGAGTTTCATTTTCAATCGTAACTGTGTGAATTATGAGAATTCTTCTATGTGGCAGAAGGAAATTGCAGATCCATTTAATGCGCATCTAATGGCTTCAAAAACTTTAAAATTGGATGAATAGCGAGTATTTTATATGAGATTACCATTTTTTTAAAAAAGGAAAATTTCTAAATTCCCAGCAAAAGCCTCTGCTCCCTTTAGTCTATGGGCCAGACGTGGAGGGAGGGAGGCAAGGGGAATATTGGAAAGGGAGTGCTGCCAGCTGATCCAGGGACTGACTCTAAAAAAGTAATAAAAGATAATAATAAAAATTTTCTTTTTTTATCTAATCTATAGAACCAGGTTCCATGCCCCGTGAATCATCGTCAGGTGAGGGTTCAATGGCTTGCAAGGCATTCCAAGACAGCCTTCCATCAGTCGGGCGTCTAAACCGCATCACGGATTCTTGTCAATTACATGTCACCGATTCACGTAGCGTATTATCCAGTGGAAAGGTCGGATGTGAAGGATGATTATCGTCTGGAAGGACCGGCTTTTTTGCCTTCACCTGGTTATCCAGGCTTTGGTCTTCCAAATAGAGGTTGGTTTTATAAGGTTTTTTTTTAAATCCCTAAATTCTTCCTCAAACATTTAAAACAAGTTGGTGATGGTCGTCTGTTTTCATTCTGGGTCATTAATACATTTGTACTGTGGTCTGTGGAGGGTATTACTTTAACATTTTGCATTCAAAAATCCTTCGCCTGAAATTTTTTTGGCAAAATTCATATATCAGAAGACTTACTGTCGCTGAAATATTCATCTGCAGCCTGATTTCCACGCTTTTTGAAAGAAACCCCGTTTTTGACATGAGCTTTTATTCAAATTTGCTTGATTTTTGAAGGTAACTGAATAATAAATAAATTAGGCATTCCTGCTTCTCAGAATTTATGGCAATTTGCCAGAAACGGTAGTATGCTAAATTACGAATTCATGGTGGGGACTTATCTTACCGTTTCTTTTACAATTGCTGCTAAAAAAAAGTTCATTAACGAGCTCAAAGCCATATTTTCTTATGCTCTATTTGCTTTGAACTGATGTAAAAGCCACATTTTTAAAGCTGAATTGCGTATTTTTACTCTCTGGTCATACAGGGAAGGACTTTAGAGTGAAGTATCTGGGCTAAATTAAGAAACCAGCATCCAGGCATATATATTTTCTACTTTTGTCAGTCTTATTTTGTACAATTGTTTACGGAGAATTTCAGTTCCGCGGCATTCGATATTTTGAAATTGTATTTCAAAATGTTAGCTTTAAGAGGGAAACTCTCACAAAAAAATATCTGCAGGTTCCATTCAGCAACGCAATAGTATTCCTTGAGGTTTGGAAGTCGTTTCTTTGTATTCCCCTCAACTGTGTATTGCATAAGCGACTCACTATTGTTTTTATTCATTTGCCACGAAACCAAGCATGAAAATGTAATTATAAAAGCATTTTCTTTAAGTACGAATACATTTTTCGGAGACAGTAGATTTTCATGCATGCATTTCTTGCACTTTCACAACTTCGGGAACCCAAACGCCGTTGGCTACTCAGCTTTGGAAGAACAGCATGTTCGTAATAAAATTTTTTTCAATTCCGAGTTGAAGAAGCGGAGACAATTGTTTTAATGATTGATAGTGGGTGAATTTCTGGCATTATAAGTACAGTATCATTAGATGGCGTTGGTGTTTCCCGAGATTGTTGCATGAAATCAAAGTTTTTTATGATTTAATTGTAAGTGCTTTGAGATTATGCCAGAACTTTTCTGCACACGATCACGAAATTCGAGACTATAAGCATGAGTTACAGCGTTAATTATTCTTGAACTGTGAAATTTTGAAAAAGACTCACCCGAGCCGTAAAAATTAAATTTTTTATTTCAGCAATCGGATTGCCCGCTGTATTGACGTCCGGAAAAATTTCAACCGCAACAATTGTCCTTCAAGGAGCAGCTACTGTGTTGGGACACGCAATTTTCCTGCAACGCACCCCGGTGTCACCGGTTGTGGCGATGATTTCTGTTACTCTGACACCAACAGCAACATTTGCCAATCGAGGCGACGTCATAGCCGACATACGAGCCCTGCCCGTGCAACTGACTGGTGCAAACAGTAATTGTCCCAGCACGGGAACAGTCTACAACCCTTTCCTTGTAAGTGTTATTTAATTCAAAGCGAATTGTAGGCAAAGTATGATTTAGCATACATATATAGGGGATTTTTTTTTTCAAGCCAATATATAGGCATTATATAGGGCACCAGAACACCAGCATTTTTGATGCAAGATAGACTCGACTGGAATCAAAAAGTTATCTATGAATTTGAGTCTACATTTATTGTTTGTTGTCAAGGAAGTGTCAAAAAGTCTTTATTCGTATCCCAGCAATTTTTTTCCCCCGAGGTCCTCCGAAATGGGGATATCTGGATGAATTCTTCTTGATCTTAAAATCTGCCGAAGAAAGGTACAAGCCGTTTATTTAGGCTGCTCTCCTTTTTTTAAACTAGATTTCAAATTATTTGGCACCTGCTGTGAAAGCAGTGCCACAAACAGTCAATCCAAGATTTTAAAATCCAGATTAATGGACTGCAATTTGGCAATTTCCCTACCATCAGAACATGATCACGATGGATTTTATTGTCTGACACATGTGTATGTACATAAGAAATCATCAATGACAATCTATAGGTCATCAAAGTTTTCCCATATAGTTTGGTTCTTTTATCTGCTGAAGGCTTTGTAGAATTTATCCCTTAGGTATCTGTTTGACTATACTGTACTGTACAAACAAATTTTTGGTCTAGGATTCACAAGGAACTTTCAGTAACACCTCCATTTTTCTTAAAATTGACCAAAAAGCAGAACTCGGTTTCATTTTCTCAACGATTTTGCATGTCCAAAGAAACAAGAGAGAGAATAAGTATTAATGAAGACATTTTTAATAATGTTTAAAGATAACGTCAGATGCGGAGTATTAGTAAAAGTTAATCTTTTAAAATTTTCGAATTCATTCCATTTTTCGTGCCTTGGGGATTTTTGGATTTATCTGTCATAGGAACGAACTCGGGATTAGAAAATCCCGGGATTACCAATATTGAAAAATATTCTTTCTCAAACAATAAGTGGTGCCAGAATTTGCTGAGATTGTTAAGCATAAGCCACCTTGATTGGGTGGAACTTTCAAGACTCTAGCATACATTTGACTTCAATTCTACAAGGATTTGACTGGAATATGGGGATAAATAGCCTCACTGAGATTGTTCTCATAATAAGTCAGCCATTTTTGGAGTCTCAAATCAGTATCCGATTTTTTATGTGTGGCAGAATCCGTATTCTTCAGTTTAATCAAGCTGTTCTGGCCAATCTGGAGATTACATTTTCAGTAGGATTTTGCGATACACCATCGGTGCTCTTTGGCCAAGTTGGCAAATCATGACCAAGCAGTACTTTAAAATAGTGTCGAAACAGGCATAACAAATGTCGTGTTTTCGCTGCTAGTTTTCTTGAATAACGGACGATCAAACGTTTACAAGTACCGATACATTTTAGCATTATTTTAAACACCGCTCGAATAAAAAAAACCAAGCCGAAAGGAAAAACGTTTGCTGGAGTTGATTTGACCAAAAGGCATCAAAAGATTCATATTATGGCCCAGAAAAATAAACTGAAGTCGTCGGAATTTATTTAAAGAAGGGATTCACGTGAAGTTCCTAGCTTTGTTCCCAGATATCTGGGCAATTTTTTATTGATAATTTTCGATAGAAATTTGGACGGTCATTTGTTTTCACATCAGTATTCTATACTTAAGCGAGAACACTTTTCTCGTGGAAATGCTTCCTATATAAGGGCCCTCCCAAAAAGATCTCAACATCCCTGCTAATGAACTCATAGCCCCAACCACATTGTATTTCTGACCATTTTTGAAAGATGATCAACATTTTCTTTCTTTGAATTTGTACCTGTACAGGTGCCGAATGGAGGTGTAGTCACTGCTACACTTCAGACAAATTCAGCCGCGGTTGCAACTTTTTACGCTCAAGACATTCCTTCAACAAGAATGACGTTGTTCACCAATACGTACACAATCAATGGACGATCATTCGTGATCAGCACTCTGCGAGATGGTCCTATTGCCTGCGGAAACATAGTTGAAGTTTGAGGAAGAAAAAAAAAAAGGAATCGTTCAGTTTCTTGTGAATCTCTGCTGGTACATTTGTGATGGTTCTGTCGGGGTTCTTCAGTTGTTGACTGCTATATATAATTGAATCCACGAACAAGAATGTGTTACTGTACTTCGGAGTTTAATGCATGTTTGCGAAACGTTGCTGGTCTTCTCCGGGCGCTTTTTTATTTTATTTTTTCAGGATAATAAGCGACGTATCTCCTCCTCAAAATTTTTTTTTAATTTTGTTGCTTCCGAAAATGCGAGACTGATTTAATTTTTAGTTGAAGATGCTCGAGCTTTAGAGAATTCGTACGATGATTTGATATCAACTGGGCCTGTCAGCTGTGAACCATGAAAACAGGATCATTATCATCGCTAATTGGCAACAGACACCGTCTCTGTCTTCTCCAATTATTCTGTCTCGCTACTTCTCTCTCCTCGACCGGGTAATAAATTCCAGGTCTTTGTTGACAGAAGCAACAAAAATAATGAATAAAAAATAAATCGAGATTCTTTTTGGGGAAAATAAAATCCCCAGGGGTTCAACGGAATTACCCGTTGCGTCGTGATCATTGATGGGGAAGTTGGTTGCGACCCAGAGGTTAAAGTAGGCCTTGCGGTTTATCATTTCATCCACTTGGGCCAAGTATATAGAAGGTTCAGAGACCTGCTGTCAGTTCCGACTTGCCACCTAGTTGTTCCGGGTTTCAGTGCCCGGAACGGAACCGAAGCGGAAGTGTCGATTGATACCGTGAATGATGGTGACGTTTGCTGATTCCATTATTTCCGGCCAGTGTTTGAGTTCGGCCTCCGACAACAATATACCAGTGAAATGTTTTGAAAGGCTGCCGGAAATTTTTCAGTGCTATATATAGTGATGTATATCATTGACCAGTTATTATAAAGAAGACTAGCAATGGTTAATTTATATTCATCCCATCGTTTTAGAATTTCTAATTTTGAAATATTTACAGTTGAACCTCGATAATTCGAACATCCCTTCATCGAATGCCTCCAATGCTGATTTTTTCTAATCTCTGTCTGAATTCCCTGATAAACAATGCATCAAAAGCGCCTGGAACTCAAAGGCTTTCCTACTCGAACGTGTTTAACTCGAATTTTCTGGAGGACTGTTGGCTATTATTTTAATGACACAGGAAAAAGAAAAGAAATAAAAATGATACGCATTTTGAAAGGATCATGTGAAAAGAATAATCGGGCAAATAAAATCTTGCCTTCCAGTTCAGCATCCTGCTAACTCATTTGAGAAGCAATACAAGGCATAGAATATCACCAATTACAATTTGTCTGCAATTCTTCTTTCTTTCCTTCAACAAAAAGGCTTGTTTCTGTAACTCGAAACCATCCGAACTCAAATTTTGTTACTGGTCCCTTGAAGTTTGACTTGAAAAGAGATTCAACTATGTTTCGGTACTGTATATAATAGCGCACAAGAGATGTTTTAGTGAATGGTCGGTAAATTTAGTTCAACCAGATTCAACTAGAGATCATTGGTATTTGAACATTTTAGAAATTGAATAAAAATTATTTCTATTGATTGGATAAAATTTAAGCGAAATGGTTGAGCAGAGAAATCAGTTACGGTTTCCCAACACGTCTACCGAGTTCAACTCCAAGCGTAACATCAAATTCAACTCCGAATATTTATCTGAATAAAATACCAAAGATACAACCTGTTAACTTTTTTTCATACTGTGTTCTTTCTTTGTCAGGGATAATAAGAATACATTCGTGAGAGCAATATGACGACAAACCTGTTTTCTGTGCCAGGTGGGTGGCTATTATTTCTTGCAAACACTTTTTCATTTTTCAATTTGTGTTCATCGAATGTCAAGACTTCCTGATTCGTACCTAAATTATTTGCACATTCAGCTATTATTACTCTCACTTTTGGCGTGCGTCTATCGTTCCTTCTGCATTTTGACATTGGCACTTCTTATCACACAAATTAAAGGCCCGTGAGTTTACTGTATTTCCAGTAATACGCAGAAAACATCCCGAAATTTAAATGAAAATGTTTATTTTTATTTCTTGCATTATGATAGAGGGACTCACTGCAAAAGCTGTTGAAATTCAAGTGCGAATATCAAAGGATTCTATTTATAAAAAAAATACAGTATGCATTACTGTGGGCTATAGTTAAATTGCTGACCGGACTTAATTTATCATCACAACAGTTTACATTTTGCTGTTGTTGGCATCGCAACTGAGCGGCTCATTTGCAAGCAGCAGCAGCAGCAGTAGCAGCGAGGAAAGTTCATCAGGAGAAGAATATGATCAGTATCACCACGATGTGAAAATTGACCTAGCCAAGCCACACGAGATCGATCCTCATCAGGAACATCACGGGGTTCCATCGGGGCCAGATTCGGCCGTTGAGCCACCCGTGGGTCAACCACAGGACGTTCAAGCAGGTTTTATCAGGGTGGAACCATTGCTGGAAAGTGCTCAACCTCAGTTAGTGGGAAAATATTTTTATCCCCTGGAAATCCCGTCACAAGGCGCAGCACCAGCTTTGATTTATCCAGTTGGGGCCGATGTTCCGCCAGTTTTTGCCTATTTGACGACCGGTTTGGACAAGAAACCAGAATCACTTAATGACCCCGACGGGGAAGTACATGGGGACTCCCCCTTGAACTCGATAGTTCTCAAGAATGATTTTGGTAAGTGTATAAGAAAGTCACACTTGAAAAATACGGTTTCAAATGTCATTATGTATTTTTAAAAATAAGCCACAAAAATGAATCATGAGAGTTTTAGGAAAATCCGGAAATTATTGCATCTGTAAAACTCTATATACCGTGGTATTATCTGTCAATAATATAAAAGAAGCGAATTTTACATGTTCCACAGAAACACCAATCAGAAAAACACGCCTGTATCATCACAACTTTTCTTTCCGTGTCAGAATTCGTAGAAAACTCAAAATTATGCTCATAAATTCGTTATGTCAGCATTAAAATCTAAATCTTACAATGATGTCGATTTATGTACAAAATTGGCGGATCAATAAGTACAACTGTATCCTAAATGAATCAAAATAAATGTTTCACCATTTATAATCGGCAATTACGTGATTATATAAAATAATTTCAATTTACACCGTTGCCTCAGTAAAATTAATTAGTTCCTTTCTTTTCTTTTTCGACATCAATTCTCATATTTCAAATAAAGTTTATTAAGATTTCCAAATAATTTATCAGCCAAATACTGTATCAAATAATCAAAACTGGCTTTTCTCCAAATTTTCATGAATTTTCTTCCTTGAATGGTTCGCACATTACGCCAGGAAAGGAACGTTTTCCCAGCATATTTTTTGCACTTCAATGTTTAAAAATCATCTGTCCTCACGAGAAAAATTGCTCTTGAAATTATTAATCATATGTTCAAATTCCTTTGGAAAACAGCGACTGTCATCAAAACACGTTTTTCTATAACTTAAACCAAATAGTTTTACAGTTGAATCAAAGTAAATAGCTGATGAAAGCCTCGATTAAAGGCAGACAGCCAAGAAATTTCAATTCAGGGGTTACACGGTACCACGCGGATAAGCTTGTTCCTGCTGATTATAGGGGAAGCTTCAAAATTGAACAACTGAACATTTCAAGGCCTGGTTCAACACATGGATCGAATGGGCCGATGAGTGTGTACAAACTGGTGTTGATGACATCAAAAAGGTGTCTGCCTAGCCTCTTTGGAACTAGTGAACATGAGACAAATGTTTTTAAAATCCCCAGTGTTCAGAGATCATTCAAATTCCGCGCCGAAACGAGTCCGCGCGGAAACGTGTAACCCCTCGTATTTGAAGCGGTTGCTGATTTTTTTTTATTTTTAGAAATAGGTGTGGCATTAAAAATAATGTTCTATTTTTTATTTCCAGCGGCTCCGAATAAGGCAAAAGACCAACTGCAAACAAAACTGAGTTTGTTCCGTGATGCCAACGAGTTGGAGTCTGAGCGAATTGCCGATGAAAAGAACCCCAGGAATGACCCCCTGAGATACAACCAACCTCCATTAGCCAGGGCCATCATGATGTTCGGCAACAATATTATTGGAGCATTTTATTTCTTCCAAAGAACTCCGTTCAGTTCTCTTGACATTACTGGAACCGTGGTAACGACTCAAACCAACCTGAGAGTGGAAATTCATGGCAATGGAGACGTCACCAACAACTGTGCTCAAGTTGGACGCATATACAATCCCACTGGTGTAAGCTAATTTGTTTTATTTTTTCTGTGAGTGCATATATACGAGAGATAAGATCTGTGTCAGAAAATTTAGAGATTTTGATTATAGCTAATGTCAAAACGGGTTTATGCTGGGCCCACCTGTCATAGATCAATGATTGATGGAACAAACGAAAAGTGTTCCTAAACGCCAGAAGTTTTAATTTTTGACTGATAAATGGGAAACGAGAATATAATTGGATGTTCTTTTGATTCAAGAGTTATTAAGAAAGAACATGGCTTGAAGTTTTAAAATATTTTATGCTATAAACTGGTGAACAATCTTACAAAAAAGCTCCGACTTCGTTTTTATCATTAATACTTTTCGAACTATTTTTCAAGAGTGATTAAAATTTATCAAATTCCGAGCTCCGTGGTTTGAAATTAATGTTTACGCTAATGGCGTTTCTTCAATAAAATCTTCAAATGGTTTTTGAAAGTAAATTCTTCAGCTTGAAGCAGTGATGAACCCTGAAAATTCCGCAGTGTTTTTGTATGACTCGATTCAATAGTTCTTATAAAGAAGGATTGTTTCCCTTCCACGCTTTGATAAAAAATACTGTACAAAAACACATGAATGAAGAAGATTTAGACATTCTTTCAATTTAAAATTAGACTACGAGTTTTCAGCTCCCTGATATAATTTCCAGATCGCGTTTCTTTTAGACTTTTGAAGCCACAGAGTTGACGAATATGTGCGGAATTTTTCCGCCGACTTTGACAACAGTCATGAAATCCCTGAAAAGGGTAACAAAGAAACGAGTTTCTTGAAACTCAATTGGCGCGTCTCGGGACGCGTCTCGAAATACTGCAAAATAATCCCCCTGACGGGGCGGCAAGACAAAAAACGACTGTAAACATTTGAAAAACAATTTCCTTCTCTAGCAATCGATCCCCTTTTCTTTCTTATTATTTAGCAAGGAGGTCATATGACCCCCATTTGTCTCCTTTGGGTTAAAGAGGGTCCAAATTTTGCCAGCTGCTGGCCACGACCCTCAGGATTCTTTATTTTCTATTTTTCCTTTTGGCTCCCGAGAACCATTTGTCATTTGAGAAACGCAACACGCTTGACTTTGAGATGTTTTTGAAAAGGCAGCTCTAGAGTAATTTATACTCGTCTTCAAAATCTGCGCAGCCTTGTAAAATACTTGTCTTTGAAATCTGCGCAGCCTTGTAAAAATTTACGAGCTAAAAGAAAACACCCAGTTCCAGGGGAGCAAAACATATTTTTCCAAATTGCCTATCAACAGCCAGATGTTGTAAAAACACCAGCACCTGGTATTTTCAAGGAAACCCAACAACTGGGGAAGGTACTCAGATTCAAGACCATATTGCCTTAAAAATTATATAAGACCCTTGACTTCCTGTGACAGAACACAGTCCAAATTTTGTGTGCGAAGCGTTATATTGTGTTCTCGAAATTCGTATTTGCTAAAAATTTACAAGTCCGCAAAAACTGTTGTGCATATTTTCCTGTCAAAACAGTTGTGCATATTTATATTGTTAAAACTTACCTATCAATTTGAACAAAGGCTTGCGCTGTTTGGGAGAGAATCCCTGGTCGGTTTGCGCACAGGCCAATTGTCGTGTTGAATTCATTTATCCATTCTTAGAAAATCTTCATCTAGATCTTGTCTGACAATTATAATTCCAAATCTTTCTTCACAAATTTAATCAAGCCACATTAAAACTTAAAACAAGGTGTACGGCTTCAAATATTACTTCTCTATAAAAAACCGTACAGAATATGAGTTTGTTCTAGAATATCAAAACAACAAACTTCACCAGAATGAGTACATTTTTGTAAATCATGCTTTACAAACTGCTGGAGGACTGATGTGTATTCATTAGGAGATGCTCCGAGGTTTCTTCCTTCACATAATTCCAGAAGAAAAAAAAACAGATGAGAAAAGTTTTGCAGAAAATTGTTAGCGTGACAGTCAAATATTGGCACGAGTAGTGAGACAATAATGCATCAAAAATTGTAAAAAAAATGTGCGAGAGAATCTTTCAAGAGAAAAAGTTGAGCGGAAGACAGAAGAACTAATCCTACATCGGCACATCTCAAATTTAGCAAGCAAAATCATGAGAGAATATGAAGGGAAGGTGAAGTCAACGATTTTTCTATCTTCCTAGCATTTCATATGAGGTTAGAATTCAATATGGGACATTCTTGGTTTGAAAAAATAAGGATGGACGAGAGAATGTTGATTAATTTGCAAAAAATGAAGTGTCCTGTATAGGTAACTGAAACGTTCAAGAATATTCGATGCAGAATTTACTGAATTTAATTCATATCTTCACTCGATTCGTTGACATCATTTTTATTGCTTTGGAGACGAAAAAACACACTGGGAAACTTCATCACCTGGGTATATAGATTCATTCATTAGTTTTTTCTGATTTTTAAATTTGTGGAAAGAACAGCTAGCCAAGCTAAAGAAGCTTTCCTGGACAGAAAAATTCAACGTAAAAAAAATTGAATGTACATCCATTTTCGAAGCATCAAAATTAATTTCGTGCAACTCATCACAAGCCGCTTTTGCGCATATATTACATTTCAGGTCCAAGATGGCGGAATCATTGCAAAGCGGATTTCCTTTGCAAATGGAGTAGCGTCTTCTTTTTACGTCAACGACAGATCCTTGTTCCAGATGACGCTTTATGGTGACACGAGCATCATTGGGAAATCTGTTGTTGTTTACGACATGAATGCCAACCCCATTGCCCCAATCGCTTGTGGTGTGATCCAAACGACAAATTCTTTGTTGTGAAAGTCGGCATCATCTTGAGAATTTCATCTTAATTTATTTTCTTGTCCGTTGAAGTGGGAATGAACCTTGTATTTGGGATTCGGCTGTTTAAATATATTGTACTGTACATCTGAAGGAAAAGCTGCTGTTGATTGGAGAAAATAACTGTCTAATTTGTTTTGTTTTTTCTTCAAATATTGCATTCCACGATCACAGAGAGAAAATTGTTTTTAGGGTACTTTTTTCAGAGCTGGAGCTGGTCAAAACACGACGATTCATAATTTGATCATCTATTTCGCGTAATATTGTTTTTTATTTTAATTCTGGAATATTTCATCCGTTTATCATCTGAGCTACGATGAGATATTAAATGTATCTACCGTATATTTATTTTTTTTTAGTAGCGGGAATGTAATTGAGTTTTGGTATTTTGCCCCGAGGCTAGAGGTGATTAGCCTGAAGTTCATTGAACGGGGAGAAATCCGGTAGGTCCAGAACCAGTCTCAAGCTCACAGAAAATAGATCATGGTCTTAGCATCCAGTCGATTACTGGAGTCAATTTTTGACTCGGAAAAATTTAGATATCTCCAGGCAATTATCGTCAGTTTTTACAGAATTTCGACGTGCGGACTTCCAGTGATGAATCTGAAGGTTTTTCATTTCTTTACATTTCATCAGTGAAATTTGATCATGCATATTGCTGCCTTTTCTGCAGGAGACGTGGTCTGTGTACTGTAATCATGTTTCGTCAGGCAGTGATTTTGTTTATTTTGTTGGCCGATCAAAGCTTTGGATCGCCACCGTTTCAGGAGATTCGCAGACGAGAAAGACAATTGGCATTCAGCCCAGAATCAGGATTATCTTTTCTTGGTCCCAACATTGCACCACTGCCTTTGCAAAATCCTAGTGTTGGTGCTGTAATTCCCTATCTCTCTGCTGATAATCAGCGAGATTTTCGCTACGGGGATGGTTTATTCGGTGAGTTGCTTCAGGTTCTCAGCATTTGCTTTGAGATATCTGGTTGAAATTTAATTTTTTAACAAACTCAAATTCCAAAAATTTAAGATGATTATCATAGCTTGTATTTGAATGTTCGGATCAAGCGTAAACAGTAAAATTTCGTTACGATATATACCGTTACAACTGTTTTTAATGTAACAAACTTGTTTCAAGTCCCGACAGAAAGCTAAGGTAAATATCAAAAAATTATTTTTTCAAATAAACGTTCCAATTGCATTACAATATTGCACCGTGCTTTTTTCGATAGTGGGTGATGGGACCTCAACCTAGGGATTCCCCAATGTATGGACAATTCGACTTAAATGGACACTTGATGCTTAAAACAATCAGTCCCAACTTCCGGACAATGTCTTGACATACGCAAGACATTTCTAGAAACATTTGGAAATTGTATTCTTCTAAATTTGAAATCTCGAACAAATTGAGCCATTTATATCAAGAAAATTTTCCAACTGAAGTTCATCCCAAAATTAATTTGATTCCTAATCCAAAAACTAGCTAATTTTGTGCTTCTTTTTTTGAGTTTTTTTTTCAGCATGTGTGCACACTATAGCTATATACACATAGTTCTTTTTCTTTTCTTCTTCAGCTCCTTTTCATGACAAAAGGTCAGATCCTGTGAGTTTTTCTCCTGAACAAACATTTTCTGTATCTTCGAAGTAGAGAAAAAAACTTTCATTTTTAGGGGTTCTTTATACCCAATTTTTTAAAATAGAAGAACCAATCGTAAATGTCCGCATTGAAGTCTATTGGGACACGAGATCCGACATGCGGACGATCCGACATACAGTATAGGGACCAGGACCAATAGAACCAACTACGTCCGCATTTCGGAGCCCCACCGTATTTAAGAGCATTCTCCAGCATCATCAGGACTCCGAGAGTTTCCCTTTCCAACGAGAATATTTTGAAAGTCCTAGAGGTTGGGCCAACATCCAATGAACTGCTGTGTTTGGCAATGCATAATATTTGGAGAAATATAATGCTGAAAATTCAAGAACTCTTATCGGAAAAAAATTGTCCCTTCACATCCACGCTTCAAATTTTCCGAAATCCCTAAAATTTAGGCTCGGATATTTTTGGAGGAACATAATGAATGGCTCAGGCGAGCGTGGTCAACAGAAACATCTTGAATTACCAAGACTTTCGTTACATATTCAAGTTATAAATTTCCTGTAATCTGAATATATTCCAGGGTCGGATATTTTGGGGGAACAAGTGGCTGAAAATTCAAGAGCTCTTATCGGAAAAAAATTGTCCCTTCACATCCACGTTTCAAATTTTCCGAAATCCCTAAAATTCAGGTTCGGATATTTTTGAAGGAACATAATGAATGGCTCAGGCGAGCGTGGTCAACAGAAACATCTTGAAGTACCCAGACTTTCGTTACATATTCAAGTTATAAATTTCCTGTATAATCCGAATATATTCCAGGGTCGGATATTTTGGGGGAACAAGTGGCTTCAGCGACAATGGTCGACCCTCTCAACGTTAACACCATTCTCGGAACAATCGCCTTTTTTCAACCCTCGAGGAATTCCGGGTCTCAGGTCACAGTTGTTGGCACAGTCGTGCGGAACGTAGCAGGCGCTGCGCAAAATCTCGTCGTGTCAATCCACACCAATCCGGACATTACTTCGGCGTGCACAAAAATCGGGCCAGTTTACAACACCGGTGGTCTTTTTGTGAGTGATCTCTCAAATAGTTCTTCTATATCGACATCGAGCATATCATAATGAAGCAGCAGTGGTTTTCGATCTAAATCGTGATATTCTTTTTAATTTGACGGAACGCTATTTCTATATGAAAAAAAATGAGAACAGACGAATGAATTGTCTGATTCCATTTATATAATTTTTGAATGAAATTCTCTCGAAGCTTCGTGGCCTGATTTTGTTAGTACAGTACTGTACTGTAAAACGATTACCCTTTTTTTTGCAGTTCACCATGAATACACGGTTTGACTAATTTTTCAGGGTCCCGACGTTGGAGTATTGACGAGAACTGCCTTCGCTGATACGACTGGACAAGTGAATATATTCCTAGACACGAATCGATTTCCTGCAGGATTGGCGAAAATCGACAGTCAGCGAAGCATTGCCATTTTTAACGGAGGCACTCCCATTTCTTGCGGAATCATTCGAAGGATTTAGTAGGACGAAGAGCCGAAAAATGTCCATTTACATTCGAAATAAAAATTTGACCGGTTATTCATCAAATCTTTCAATCAGCGCTTCAAAAGAATTCCACCGCACCATAATCTCCGTAGGGGGACACGCTAAAAATTCGTGCTAAAATTGAATCGCACAGACAACAAGAGATGAAGGACGTCAACCGAGTGTCAAACGCACTGCATTTATCGACACATGGACGAATGCATGCCATTTTCCCCCAAAAGAAGTCTTCGAATTGAGTGCAAAATGTTTGCAGCCTTTTGCAGCTGAGAGAGCGGGTTTAAAATTTTTGCAAAATCAGGCGGAAACTTGGACCCAATCATTGCAGCGGTCTGTACTGCAAGCACAAATAAATCGTCCATTACCTGGAAAAAACGGATTACATATCGACAGACTTCGAATTAAAAAAGGGGAACAGTACTGTACTGTATGCTGTAAAGTTAAGGTTCTCACTTTTCGTCATATTATAGTAGCATCCGCTGACAATTCTTCCCATTTTGTATTCCGAAGGAGTATATTTTCCGCAACCTCTGCTAAAAAACCCTGTTGAAATTGAAAATAAAGGCAGAAATGTACTGTATACAGAATAGTTACATGACTAATCCGAGTCTAAAACTAAGAGGTATTTTCAAAGGTATTTCTGGATTTGACAAATGCGTAATGTAAGGATTTTTGGACAGGTCAGCTCTTTTCAATTGTATCTAACAAGGAAAAAATCAAGCGACCTTATTAGCATCAGTTGATACTTACTCATTATCCTGTAAGCGTACAGACATACAATGGGCTTATCTTAAATTGGTTCAAGGAGAAAGACATACTTTTTTCTCTCAATATAGTTCCATATTTCCAATCCTCTCGATTTTGTTGGCCAGTTTTGGCCGAAGCTTTTTACCTGACCAGGACATTTTTAAATGGGAAAGCAGCGACACCTAACATCCAATTACGACAAAGAATTCTGAGAAGCATCAGAAGAATGAAGAAGGTAGAGTGGTCACAAGAAAATGTACAAAACGCAGTACTGTACTGTGACTATGGAGTTACTGTACATAATTCTGAAAATAAAGTTTTTTCATCACGAAGGGTCTGATGAACAGTTGGAAAATATTGCTAATAAAAATGCAGACTTTAGTAATTTCCTAATCGATGTTTATCGAATCCGGTGGCCGCATGCTTACAGGCGTTTTCCTTGTGGATTCATGCCGCTGATGCGTACTTTGATACATTTTCAAACACACTTTCATTAAAAACATTCTTAAATACAATATAATCAAACCCTCCGAATGACAGTATAAATATATCCAGACATAAAACATAATGCATCATGTTAATGATTTTTTTACCCGTTGGGTTGAACGTCGTGACACATGGAACACCAGCATTACATTCTCGAAGATATCCCAAGTGGTCCACCGAAAATCCAACATAACACTGAAGTCCTTCAATGTCTGAAAAAAAATGCTATCCTCAGTTTTCGTCTGATAAAAAAATAACTCACATTCATCATTTCCTCACCGTTCCAAAGCAAAAATGAGCAAGTCATCATTAGCATAAGCACGTGACAAATGCTGGATACACGAATATGACGACACTTGAACATCTTGGAAACCACGTGTACTTGAACGCGGGATTCAATTTCTTTTCGCGGAAATGCTTAAAAAAACGGACAACCGTTTCACAATTAACGCAGGTTTATTACAGGCACAAATAAGAGAAACATGCATTACCTTTCCGACTTCCTTTTTATGCACAAAAACAAATTTTAATCGCGGCTTTCATCATGGTTTCCCTTCCCTATGATTCATTTTCCCCCAGCAGGCAATAAGTAAATGCTATGAAAAAGTCATGAAAGGTTGTTGCGGAAATAGAATCATCTGCTTGCTCCGTGCATTGGATGGAATTTTATGCTTCAGAGTTCCAGTATTTTGGCGAATCCTAGGAGGCATGCTAGGTGTTCTAGGACTTGTAAGTTTAAACATCGCTCATTTCCAGTCGGAGCATAAGGTGTTTTATTTTTTCAAACACTTCTGAATAGATTTACGGAGTGATCAATCTCATGTGCGCTTGGCAAGATTACACTGGAGGGAATTGCAAGGGCACGGGTGAGTTTTCTGATTGAATATCTTAAAAAAAAATTTTCAAAATGTTCGAAACTATGCAGATCATTTCGTCGAGGCAGCTTTGAAAATCACTGCCGAATAAATTGCTACAGTCATTCAAAAGCATTTTTCATCATTTATTTTTCAGCTTGAGTTATTGGTTTTGTCAAAATCAGAGAGCCTCATTTTTTTGAGTGAAGTTCAAAAAATCTTAGGTACTTTCCTGTTATCTCAGTACCTTATTCCTAGATCACACTACCATCCAGACAAATCTTTAGGACAAGTTCATCATCACGTTGAAGTACCAGAAACTGAATTTTATTGTTCCGCATTCTGCTGAAACATATTTTGGGAGGCGGTTAGGTAAAGTTAGGTTAGGTCAGGTTATGTTGGTTACAAATATCTTTCAATTAACATAACCTGGCATCAGCAGGAACCCAAAGAAAGCAGAAACTGATTTTGGGAGGCGGTTAGGTGAAGTTAGGTAGTCAGGTTAAATTGGTCAGAGGGAAAGTACAGAGATAACAGGAAAGTAGGTACTGAGATAACAGGAAAGTACCAAATCTTACGCGTTCAGAGGTCTTGATAAAGGCTCTAGCGTAAATTATCACATCTTTGAATGAAATAATTTTAAATCAGATGTAATTATTTCACTGTTGAAATCGCATTCTTTGGGACACTACTGATTAGTATCCTTGGCAGTGGCACAGATGGTCCAATGCGATTCAGCTGGACGATTCTCTATGCTCTATTCGATCTCGGCATTGCTTCTGATTTTCGGCGCATTCCTGGTGAGTGGACCATGCATAAATTTCTGAAATTTTAAATGGAATGAGATAATAAGGGTCTTTCTTCAAATATTTTTTTCAGGAAGTTCTCAAGCATTCAATTCCTCTGCTATGCGTAAAACTATACTGTACTACCTTTCCACATTATAAAGTTATTGTAAATTTACCAATTGAATTGCAGAGCTAGTATCCGCGGGGAATTTATTTGATTTAGTGATATTTCACCTCGCAATCTAACCCACTAATATTATTTGTCATAAGTATAAATGAAGGTACAGTATTTACCCATTCGAATTGTGTATGTGGTTTTTGTTCTGAATTGTCTGGATACGTTTTATGCTACCATCATGGCGATTTTTCTTGGCATATTCGGGAAATAACGCCCCTCTGTTTTTCTGCGCCCCAAAAAACGAAATTCTTGGGGACCAGAAAAAATCGTCACTGTGAGAGGTTCGTGTTAGAGAACCCCCATGTGACGAAAAAATTTGTTTTACAGAAAGAAACTCGTTGTAGAAAGTCCATGCCTGCAAACATGTTTGTGCAAAACAAATGATATAAAGAATAAGACGCATTTTAATACATTTCATTAACATTACAACTACATCCGGAATGTTGAGCAAATGAAAAATGGATCATATCATTTTTTATACAAATTCGAAAATGATTTCTGTCGTTGAAACTGTGTTGAACAGAGGCACTCGCTCATGTGCCAAAAAAAATGTGCTCAACGTTGTAATTTAAGACCCAATTCAATGTCATATATGCTGCGTGATCTTTTGAATTCATTTTCTTGTGTGTGGGGGGGGGGGGATAAAATTCTAAGAATTTGGTCATTTTTTCTCACGCTCTCTGGTTCTAGAACGCTGAAATCTCAAAGGATCAAGATAAACTGTTGGCTTTATATGATTTCTCATCAAAGATTCTCTGTAATTTGTCCATTCAACTAAACCTCATACAGAAACAAGCTAACCTTGTGAACGCTGAAAAGCGGCAAATAAAGTGTTCTGTTCATTCATTCATAGAACGCATGGCCACTTTTCCCACCATTCATAATCGGAACCGTGATCATAATCGCGTACATCATTTCTTGGGACGCCTTGGTATTTTGCCGATTCGCCCTGCGTCAGCTAAACACTGCGTCCATCGTACTCATGGTGTTGCTCATACTATCCGCCATATTGTACACGTTGACTGCGCTTCGTTGCTGCGGGCTCGCGGCCCCGACGGGTTGCAGCCCACCCAGGGATTCCGATCCCCAGTGTTGTCCGCCAGAGGACACACCCTGTCCACAGCAGCCAGCATGCGTTGAACCCACTGAGGCTGCGCCTGCTGCAGAACCGTGTTGCTGTCAGCAGCAGCCCTGCAGTGGTGAGCATCAGCAGCATGAATCATCTCAAGTGGCTACTGAGCAGCAGCCGTGTCCTGCCAAGCATGCAACCATGCGGCAATGGCTGCTGCAGTTGAGCATGTGGAAGCTCGTGGGCAGCAAGGGAGCAACTTCGTCGTTCATGAGGGACAGCAATGACAGTCATCATCGACGCATCGACCCACCATTGGGTGAATTGATTTTATTTCTTATTTTTTACTATAAGCAGCGAAGACTGTCAGGAAAAATTCGAGTTTCAGAAGAAGAAGTTGCCCATTTAGACTGTGGGGCACAGAGGGCACGTCCCATGAAACAAGTAAAATACGCGCAATTGTTATAGATTAAAAAACCCGAACTGTTGGAATGCGGCAGTGGGAAGTTCCTTGGAAGCTCCTGCTGCCGCAAATTGCGCAATCGTAAATCTTGTCTTTTTCTGTGATGACTTATTTTTGCATTACATTTGCTATTCTCGAAGCATTGGGATGTGTGAAGAATTTGTCTTGTGCATTCTGAATTCATATTTTTACTATGAGATTCGCACTTGTGATTTTTACAAATATTTTATCTCATTGCTTTGAAATACAATTTGCTTCTCTTTGGAGTCCTTATACTGATGGGCTCCCTGCTGCCGTGTTCCCTGGCGGATTGTGCATTTTTACTCATTTATTTTATTCTTCCATTCATTCAAATTCTTTGTGGGCTTGTTGCCCTACATAGACGACGCCAGTCTGAATTGGCAATAATCTTCTGAAACACATTCCCCCAGAGCCTGAGAACCAAACCCAGGTTTAACCAAACCCAGGTTTGGTTCCCAGGCTCCCTGAAGAATAAGAATTTCACTTTCAATGAAAGTGGTCAATCCTGACCTCCAGCCTAATCCAAAGAGTTGTTTTTGTTGATCAAAACCCAGTTAGAAACTCACTCTGCAGTCTGCTGTTGAATCGAACGGATCTCCGGGAGAACCACTTTGCGTGCAAATTTTAGCAGTTCCAAAATTGCAGTAATTTTCTGACTTCTTGCAAAAAGTGTTGAAGACTCTAAAAGCTGTTGCTTGCATTTCAAATTCTTGAGTAATACTGTATATCAATTTATACTATGGTGCAAAGTCTTGGCCGCAGCCCGGCTGTTTGATCTGGTTTTGTTTCTCATTTTAATTGTGGAATTCACCCAAGCTTTCTTACCGACTTGGATCTGAGAATTCATTGACTAATAAGCTTCTTGACCTTTAGCAAAATTTGAACTTTTTCTCTTCTGACCAATTCAAAGCAAATTTATCCACCCTTTTGTGAAGCGAATTTATTTCCTCACAAAGATGTACAGTTAAACCCCACTTTAGTGCCACCCTTTCCCTGGCCCAGTTTATGGTTCTATATAAGCAAGGGTGGCACTAAATTGATGGTATTATATGAGAAAGAGGTCCAGTTTAGGGTTTCCATAATTAAAAAAAGTAAGCTTTTTCACAGAATTTTTAGACCAGTCAGGGTGTTTCATAAGAGAAAAAGTCAAAATAAATAATTTTAAGCTCAAAGTGCCAACATGAGGGAATCACACGTGTTTTTTTTTTCAAAAGCTTCCTTCTTCATATCATCATTGGAAGAAGGCATCATGCAAAATAAATATATTTTAGCTGTGTAAATTCAAAAAAAATATTGTTCACAATTATCCTGAGTTTTATGTGAACATGATGGGGATGTGAAGCTCACATTCAACTTCGAAGGGCCAACAAATGTACTCGAGACGTTTTTGAATGAGGGAAGCCAGCTTTTTCAAGTTAAAAAAAATGAAGAATTTCAAAACGAGACGATGGTGATCTTCTGTGCCTCAAATTGCTGGGTAAATGCGTTGGCAGGATGCTGCTGAACTTGGAGGCTAGAATAAATTTTCCAAATTATTGCACTCACTCATTTCCTTGTGAAAAACATCAGGTTACGTTTTGTCTTTCCTGTGTTCCCAGCAGATTGTTAGCCAAAATACAGTTAGAAATTTGAGTTACAGAGGTTCAAATGGCAAAGTTTTCAAGTTAAGGAGGGCTATGTATATTAAATAGTTCTGAAATGAATCCTTAAAACAAAAATCTGACATAGGAAGGCTTTTGACTGAGGGATGTTCGAGTTGGGAAGGTCCAAAGCTTCTGAGGGAAAGTAGTAAAATATTAGCAGGTCTCTAATAATAGCTGCATCTGTAAAAGTATAAACTGATATCATTTTCTTGTCTTTGAAATAGATTCCAGGTTTGGATTCATTTCGTGCATCGTCTCAAAGAATTAGAATCAGTTGTGTTTTGAAGTGATAAATACATCGTTGGCAGAAACAATTGAAGATCCAAACTACAGCAGCAGTTAATGCATGACGTAATTAGTTTTGAAATACGTTTGCTTTCGTAGTAGACCACCCAGAAAGCATTCAAAAACGAGTTTTTTGCGTCTTTCGTGGCGGAACATTTTTCTAAAAACTGTGTGTCTAAAATGTGTGCGTCATACATGAGTGCGCACATTGTCATTCCAGTAAACGCAGCATAATATCTCTGAATTTTTGCAGTGACATCTTCTAAGAAATCAGGAGAGAAAACAATCCCAGAAGCGCAGGTATCAGGTCTTCCATTGTGGTGCATAAAAGCGTACCTTCCGAAGCGCAACCAGGAGATGTTCAACGTTTGCACCGTACCGAATGTCCGCGACCCTAAAAGATGTCGCACCCGACGTCGAGCCGAGGATCAAGACCAACGCCGTAATTACGAAGCTATGTGGGCAGACGCACACTGTTACAGCGACATCTGTGACACAATCTTCGAAGAGAGTTCATCCCAGGCCTCCCTTCAACACTTGCGGAAGCTCAATAGTGTACTGAAAGATAAAAATGATGACAGCGGATGGACTAAATGAATGAAATCTTCCGTCCTTGAAAAAAAAGAAGGGAGGAATCCTGGATTTCATTGAAAACAAATCGCTCATTCTGTTCTTGAACGAAGTGCAAAATAAATCTCTTTCGAAATAACGATTCGAAATAAACTTGAAAATGTAATCTCGTATTCCAAAATGTTCGCACAACAAGGCTTGTATCCTTTCAAAAAACGGATCATTCATCAAAAAAAAAGGGATGCACTTCCACGGCTGATTGTCGAAAATACATCCACACATTGTTCACTAGAAAAAAGCCACGGAATTTTTCATTCGCCTCAGAAACAATTTTTTAAAAAAACGAGGAGCTAATTCCCCGGCAACTATTTGCGTTGATTTTCGATCTCAAACCGCAATGCTTCGGGCTTGGCCAAGAATATAAGAAGTTGATAATGCTGGTAGACGACGAAGAAACAATAGCAAAATCCGGCTCCAACAATCATATTCAGGACCAGTGCAAAAATCATAGAAGCTGTCACATTCAGCGACACAAACGTCATCACGGC
This sequence comes from Notodromas monacha, assembly GCA_905338405.1. Taxonomy (NCBI): domain Eukaryota; kingdom Metazoa; phylum Arthropoda; class Ostracoda; order Podocopida; family Cyprididae; genus Notodromas; species Notodromas monacha. The sequence continues at coordinate 36,976 of CAJPEX010002549.1, forward strand.
ACCGATGAAAATTTCGACGATTTGCAACCCCGTGCAAACGAGCCATGGAATTTGGAAAAATCTGTTTTCCTGCACATTCGAAAAATTCAAAATCGCATTAGCATACGACATCGAATGAAAGCGACGAAAAGAGGAATTTCAGAGACATTATTTTAAATACCTTTTGAACTCCGTGGACGAGCAAGCAGGAGGATATGATGAACAACACACCCATGCCCATCGCAGTATATTGCAGATTTTTGAATACTGTTGAAGAATTTCAGATGTTGGAATAGATTTGTGCGCTTCATCTCATCTATTTATTTGATCCACTCACAATTTTCCTTGTACGTGTCGTTTTCATCATAATCATAACCGGTTGACAGGCTAATAACTGATACTGCTATCACCAGGATTCCATAAACCTGGGGATAATGAAATCATACGTTCATCCTGCATCGAAAAATATTCACTTCAGAAGAACGAGTCTCATCTAGCAGAAAAAAAAAGAAACGCGGATATCGAAAGATAATTCGACCCACGAGAGCAATTATCAAATCATTAAGCTCAAAAAGAGCACGTTTTAAACGTATTTCACAAGTGTACTTGAAGTTCTGCTTGGTATTTTATGCATATTTCATCATAACTTTCTCGGCAAATTCTTTTTCACCTGCTATTCAGAGGCAGAAAAGAATCATACGTTGCCGAACTGAAATCTCGTAAAGAAAATACAGAAGTGCATGATTTCAGCTGAAAATAGGTACTATTATACATTTCAAATAAACTTTGAATTACTCATAGACAGAACTGGAATCCGTGAACAACTGGATGAATTAAGCTCCAAGTACGTTTCTTGAATATTCAAAAAGCGAACCGTATTTTTTATAAATTGAGGAAAACAAGCACAGTGCAAGATCTAAAATTTTAAATTTTTGAATCCAGATTTTAGGTCACGGTTTGGCAGCAGAGCACAAAATGTTTCAAACAAGAATATTTCGCGGAAGAGAAAAAAAAGGTAATGCCATCGAATGACAAAAAAAATTAGAAGCATTACTATAAAAAGGAGAGAAAATGTCGACTGGTTTCAATTTGTCAACTCACAATGCCCGTCATTCCAATCGCCAATGTTCCAGACCTGGTGCTGCATGAACAGGGAGCATATTTTATCTGCTGCTTTCGATTGAAATTCGATGACGCAACGTAA
>CAJPEX010002550.1:0-38155 GCA_905338405.1 Notodromas monacha
AGTTACGTCAAAGACTTTCTCCGACGTCATTTTGGAACCATGCGAAAAAAAGAAAATAAAAGTCCTTCCTTCTCGCTGGGAAGATAATAAAATCGCCAACGAAGCTCGTCGGGAAGGAAGAATGGGGAAAAAAATACCAATCTGCTTTAGTAAGACTGAAGGAACATTATCCAATTTTGCTAAACGAGGCGGAGCCATTACTCCTATTCTATTACTGTTCAGTGTGGCTTGAAAAAAAAAAAAACAAAACAAAAAAAACGCATGAGAACATCATATGCTCATACGATTGCTGGAGAGAATGTTTTTCGGAACAGTAATGCTTACTTGAAAAGAAATCAAGATGGAATCAACTTTTCACAAGAAAAATGACTTGAGGAATTTCATGGGGAGGTCATCCGAAAAAGTTGACGATGGGCTCAAACGGAATACAGAACTTATTTTTGAATGATATTTTTCGGTGGCTAGAAATAATGTTCAGACGCGTAAAACAGTTTAATTTAATACTGTACCATCAGCGTTCATGTCGTTGATGATGCGATACCAACACAGGTTTTATTTTGTGGGGAAAACCCATACACAAAGAAAGCGACGGAATGCTGAATATTCCAGTCATCAGCATATCCTGTCGAAGTCTTCTCTGTAACAGGATGAGGAAGAACTGAGGTTGTTGATGACAATTTTGAAGTGAATTGCTGCGTAAATTCGAAACCATTTCAATTTCACCTTTCATTGCTGCAAGCTAAAGCGAAAGAGCCGAGAAACGTTCATCAAAACGTGGGCTTTCGGTACGAAATACAGAATCCCTACAATTCAAAACCATTTCAATTTCACCCCAACGAGCCAAAGTGCTTCGAATCGAAGTACAGTACTGTACATGACTTGTTATAAGAGTCGCTCCCAAATGAATCCGTCCGAATTTCGACGATTTATTCGCCACGCTCAGAAAGTGACATAAAATGGATGCAATTTCATCAGTGTATGCTTTTTTTTTACGCACTCTCGCATGTTCTGGCCATGAACAGCAGATCCCAAGAATTGAATGGAATACTTTTCTCAGCTTCGAGATTCAGAAAAATTATGCAGAAGATAAAACTATACAAAATTTGACCTTTTGATATCAAATGAACTCAAGAAGCAAAAAACATGAACATAAGTCTTGTTATATTATTCACAGATGATGGAAGAAACTGACACAAAAAGCACAAAACAAGTTTAATTTTGACTGTAGATTTGAATGAATTCATAATGAAATTGGTTTTTAATTTTTCATTTCAATTTGTTCAAGAGAAATCAACCCTTGGGCAGAGGAGGGTTCCTTTGCATTGCGCAGCAGAGTAGGGATTTTGGGGGGATCCCAACCCTCCTAGGTTGATAAGGCCAAAGTCTGAAAACATCTGGGAGATAAATTTTCGGTTGTTTTCAGGAATCTCCCATGCAAATCCTATCCCAGGGATGAGTGAAAGATTTTTAAAAATGTTTCATTAAAATTTTTTCTGGGGGATTAGAAAAAATATTTTCCCGATTTACGCCTTGGTATAATAGTAGAACTTTATTTTAATCTTCAGTGCTCAGTGGCGCAGCATTTTGCAAAAAATTTCTGACTTTGCCACACAAGGTTTGTGATTAATACGAAAAAATAAAAATTTTCAAATTTTCCTGGAAATGTTGGATACAATTTCAAGTGTCCAAAATTTGAATTGTCTGTTTGTCAGAGTCCCTCTTTTGGCTAGAGCCACTCTATAATGGGATCAATCACGAGGTATGCTTCAATTAAGTCGATCGATTTTTTTTTAATATCCATTTGGCCATGACAATCTATGAACCCAGCAGGAATTATTACGGAGATACTTAGTATTCATTTCTGACGTTTGGCTATGAAAAATGCTTGAAAGCTAGCTTGGATAGTCATCACTTATAACACTTCGATAAATTTTGCGGCGCCGAAATCCATGCAAGTCATTGTGCACAAATTATATTGCTTTAATTGCAATGAAATTATAACTACACAGTGCATTACAATTATGATAGCTTCTTATTTGTGTCTCGGCGTGTCTGCAGGAATGCATTTCCGCATTGCCCGGATATTTCCCATTGCTGTTGTGTAATGAACGGGTTACATTCCACCGCGTGGATCAAAACAAGGCTTTTATGATACATTCCTCACTTAGTTTCCCCTGGGATTTCTGGCAATCCCACTGATGCGGATGAGCTGAGGCCTTTATCGTTGTGGTTGCAGCAAAAGGGTATAACTATATTGACTTTGTCTAATGGGTCTCGCACTTGGGCTAATGGAAAACATGCTCAATTGCTTGCAAAGCCGCATTTCCGCCGAGCATTCACATGGTACATTTACACCCGCATGTTTCCTATGGATATAACAGCGAGAAAAAAGGATAAAGTCGGGTATTACCAGAAAAAAATAGATGCGAACTTTATCTACGAGGGTTGGTTCATAGGTTTTGAAAAAATTTTGAAATGTATCCATCAACGGGGTTTCAAAAATTCCACATGAAAAATTACACCGATAGCCCCAATATTTGGCAGCACTATAAAGTACTGTACTGTTAAACATACTCTCTGCGGATTTCAATGCATTTTTAATGCGATAAATTCAACTACTCTTCAACAGCAGAAATGAGACCGTCCCTGTTCTCAAAATCAATCCTTTTCAGGTAATTTTTCAACGTGGGAACAGCCAGAAGTCACATGCCCAATAGAGAAAAATACAATGACAGACTTTCTTTTTTTTTCAATTTGAAGGCTTGCGTTCCACGGCAACCTTCACCTTTTTCCGTCCCTAACGGATGAATTAATTTAAATTTTTGATTCAATCAAAAATTGATTAAATCAAAACTCATCTTCTCGGAAAATAAGGGTCAAGTATGACACATTTTCGCTGGGAAGATCTCGCAATAATTTATAATTATTGACTGCCTGAAATTCTATACAACTCGTAAAACTGGCCGATAAATCGAAGTGCCCTTAAACCGATGTTTTCTTTATGAACGAAATTCTGTTGGCATCAAAGAGTGGTCACAGATTGATAAAATATTATTCTACTACAGTATAAAAGTTTCGAAGATCCAACACCTCTTCACATTACGACTTGAAAATTATTCAAAATGCATCATTGAACAATGAACCGCCGCCACGCCGACAGAAAATGGGGCTATTCAACGCAGTGAAACACGAGCATCACATTTCTAAACCAAAACAAACAAAAAAACGTACCGAATTCGATTTACTTTCTAAGATCTAAGTACAGAAGAACATGAACATGTAAAACGATGGTCATTTTACTGTATCATCTCTCTCTCTTTCTCTTTCTCTGAAAGTGATCGAGCCCGTGCTATCAAACCAGCAAAAAAACGCTGTTTCGTGAAACATCAAAGTGAAAGATGCCAAATTATAATGGCCGCGGGTCGTTTCTTCGACCCCCAATAACTAGGGGAGACGTGAAAAACAATTGGGCCGAAGGAAAGGTATTTCTATTTTTAAACAAACAAAGAAAAAAGGTCAAATCAGGTCAGACGCGCTTCAAGTGGCACCTCAAGTAGTACACGCAGTACTTGACACTCCGTTTATATACAGTACCCTCTTTCTTCCAGGACGGAAACCGTGTTTTACGAACTACCGAATCGAACTTCTTTTTTTTTCCAATCTTGGCTATAATGGCATTCCTTCTCCAAATAACTCCATCGACTAAATAAGTACCCATGTTTTTCTTACTCGATTTTTCTGTCATAGAAATGCATTCATTCCTGAATGTGTAGGTCTTTTTAATGGCCCTTTTGTACCGATGCACGTATTTAATGCTATATACCGAATATAAATAAAGGAATGAATCTAAAGGGACAATGAGGCGACCAAAAACAATTCGTTCTGTCGGAAATTGAAAATTATAGAGATTATACCTCAGTAAATATGTGTATCTATATATTCCAATGAAAAATAATTTACTAGAGGGTATCGCTGCGGATAAAAATCGTTTCAAGGAGATTCTATTTGTAATACAGCGATGTAAAAAATGCCTTCTTCGCCAGAGAGATATTAGAACTAGCTGAAGTACACAGGAAATTTCAACTTTATTTGGAAACCAATCGAGCTTCTTGGAAATACTGTATTTTACAAACAACCCTAATGAGAATAAAGAGGCAAAATGGCGTCGATCGCAATTAAATTTTTTGTCATGGTCATGGTCGTCGAACCAGCAATGCAAGAATTAAAAAAATATATAAATATTAATCAATCCTCAAAAAAATTGAATGATATTTTTTTTTATCTCGTTTTCTTATTTTACGTTATCATTTTTAAAATTCGCATCTTTTTCCGAACTCTCTCTGTTGTTCTTTGAACTATTGTCAGACTGACCGAGGAAAAAGATGAGGACAAGTTCTAGCAGCAGTAAATCCTTAACGGATATTTCAGTTCCAAAAAAACAAAGTAGAATAATTTGAAAAGAGCTCGTCTCGAAAATAGGAAAAATAGGCGACGAGGGAAGAATTTATCTGGAAAATTTTCAAATTGCAAATCAGGTTCTCCGCGTTATTTTTCCGACATTTTCTTTCTTTTTTCTAGGCAAAATACTGCATAGGAAAAATATATTGAAGAACCCAGGGTTTCGATGCATTTCCGGATGACTTCAAGCGCTATGACCCAATCTCTGATGAAGGGCACATTAAATAAAATTAGCCGAGTATTTCTGAAGAGTCAATTCAGCAATACAATTTTACTGATGGCTTAAAATGTACTCCATTCACAGCATCGACTCTGAACTCGGAGTCGTGTTGGGCAAAAGGAAATCCAGTTTCTCCTATATATATATTCACAGTGTGACTCGCAGCTCAGTATAATGAAGCTCAAGATTTTCTGGATTCCGGTGCATCCAGGCATTCGATTGGATTTTTCACTCTGGGGAATGTGGAAAGATTTCTTGAATGCCCCTGGAAATGGAATGCCCAACTTTGAAGAAACAAAAGAAAAATGATGATAATATGAGGAAGAAGAATTTTGAACAACAAAAAAAGGAGAGCCCACGAATGAAGACCACATTCGACTACAACCACGGGGTCAATTAGTCCACTTGTCACTCGTCCGTCGGCGACTCGGTGAAAGTCCAACCAGCTGAAAAAAAAAAAACTACTTCCGAACTCCTGTGGAATTCGACGACGACATTGGAGGGGAAAAAATTGGATTCACTTCCGTTTCTGATCATCACGGAAGAAAAGGGAATTTATTTTGTTCTTTCTCCAGCAACCAATGAGCAGGAAAGAACCACAGATTTCGGTTCAAGCGACTTCCGCTAGATCTTATTTGAATCTCAGTGAATTAATTTATTTTTTCTACATAGGAATGTCGCTTCGAACGGCTGCCACGGAATCAAGAAAAAAAATTTCGCTTTCTTCGCAATCCAGTATTTTCCCTTTCAAATTTACGAGAGGAATTTGAATGGGGCGAAAGAGAAGACAAATTTGTAAATTACCCAACGCTTTCTTATTCTCCTTTGCCTATTTGCGCCTCTCGAAAAATCAAATAACGGTAGTTTCACATTTCAACACACAGATACATCACCTTTTAACAATAGCTTCCATTTTTCGAGTATTCAGCTTTGAAAGTAAAACACAGCATGCTTTATTTGAAATGTGTTTTTTTTATTTTGTGCTATTTTTATATGTTTTCCACCTCTCGGAATTTCGCTTTAAAACGGCTGCAAGGGAATCAAGATAAAAAAAATTCCGCTTTCTTCTCTTCGCACTACAGTATTTTCCCTTTCAATTTTAGGAGAGGAATTTGAATGGAGCGGAAGAGAAGACAAATTTATAAATTATCAACGCTTTCTTTTCTTTCTCTTTGCGCCTCGAAAATCAAATAACGGTAGTTTTACATTCCAAGACTAACTCCAACTTGTCAGATATTCCACGTTGAACATGCTGTATTTCAAGTGTGTTGAATCTGTGTGCTGAAAGCTCTTCTGATTATATTAAAAAAAGTCGCGAATCCATGACACTGATAACTGAACACAGCGAAGCTCTGGAAAATCTGAATAATGTCAAATTTTTCTCGAAAAACGTGATTAAATGAACACTGAAATCAATAAGCTCATTTTCAGCTGTGACAGCAGTATTCTGTAATATTTTCATATGAATGAATGCGTCGTTTCACAAAATGAATCGACGAGCAAACCCAAAATATCAATATGTCACAAAAACGATCGAATCTTTACCGTAATCTAAAAAACGTACCTAACCAACAATAATTGCAGAAACGAAGTCCAGTCTTCTAGAAAAAGAACTAGAAAAAGGCAGAAAAAGTGGTACAATAGTTTATTCTCGCTGTCTTCTAATATGCATCGAATGGGGCAATTCCATGCTGAAGATAAATTAAAACTACAACAAGCTCCACGATTCTCACGGTGGACACTCGACGTGTGAATAAAACCGTCCAAATATTCCCCAGGAAACAAAAATACAGAATTAGAGGCACAACAATAAAAACAAAAGAAGCGTCGACCCATCGCGTGAAGATTTCATCGTGAACTTTCGTTTTCCTTTTCCTGTTTGCGGTGTGGAATTTTCGGTGATGAACACTGACCGGAAACGGACTCCGATCAATCTTCGGCACGCGGCTTCGTCGTTAACAACACGCGACCTCTATTACAACTTTCTAAGGCGAAAAATAAAAAGTCAAGCTGATGCGTTCAGGTCGTTTCTTATTGCTCTCACTTTTCGAAAACAAACAAAAAATACCTCGAGGAGATTTTCTTGCCCTTATCCGTTTGTTTTACTAGATCCTCGATCGTGTTGCGCTTTGCTCAAAAGTTTCCATCACTTCCGCTTTTCTGTTCTCCGCACAACGTTTTTTTTTTAAATGGATGAATTGATCAAGCAGTGTTTCCCAAAATGTGGTCTGCAGAAGTGTTTTTGCCAGTCCACGGGAAATATTCTTCAGTATAATAAATACGTTAAAAATAGCAATAAAATCTGTAATCTTTCTCTGAAATTTCAGAAAGGCAATTGCAGTTGAAATCACAGCACCTGATAAAAAAAATTTACTTTTCTCTTATGATACAATTTCAGATACATTTTCACCTGCTGAAATAAATTATTTAATTTTTATTCTGAGGAACGCTTTGTCAAGCCCACCTTTCTGAAAATATTCCACTATAGCAGTTTCATATTGTTTCTGGAGTTATTTTTTTCAAAAATCAGAAAGTTTTAAATACCTGCCAAAAGTCTTCGAAACAACACTTTTTGGGTCTGCAAAAATTGCATGAAACTTCGCTGGTCTGCAAAAATAAATTTCTGGAAACTTGTGAGTTGAAATTTTTAAAATGGAAATTTGCCAGTTTGCTGGCCCAAAAAATTACTGAATTAAAGCATTGTACAGGTGGTACTACCTTGCAATTTGACCTTTCACAATTCAACCATATCCAGCAATTTGATGGTCAAATTTGCTGGAAGGTCGGCTCTCAATTTGACCTCTGCTGCCCAATTCAATCTGCAGAGATACTTGAAATTTCAAATTCCATGTAAAAATAACATGATATTTGACGTTGTCTTTCAACTGAGTTGCTTCGCAATTTGACCCTAGTCCAGCAGTGGATTAGGGTCAAATTGTGAGGTACCATATCTGTATATTTCTTAAGAATAAGAAATACACCATTAAATTATTAGACACGCACTGTTGAAGTTTTGAAATTTAAAATTGCATAAAAAAATGCAAGAAAACTTGGTTGATTCAACGGACTTCCATAATAACGTATAACTCCTCAGTCATTTACGAAATATCCAAAAGTATTTCAAAAATCCTTCTAGCGCAATTTTCGAGGTCTGACGCCCACATTTCGATGAAAAACGGTGTTTCAATATTTCCAAAATTCCTATGTGTGCTGAATAGGATATAATTTGACACGAGTCAGGACTCCAATTATAAAAACAAATTGTAAGCGTGGTTCAAACCCCCGGAGTGATTTTGACTCTGAACCTTTATTGATGGGTACTCGAAGAATTTCACTTCAAACGCAACAACAACAAAACTCGACGAAAACTTTCGCACCATCCCTCGAATGCCATCTTACAGCACAGCTTTCTCCGAATTGTTTCGCTTTTTTTGACGTGTGTTTATGTACAGTATATACTGTGTATATATAAGTACGGTATACATGTGCAAGAAGATTTCGATCTCCTTCGTGATCCCCAATTCTGGGGTGAATGAGGGGAAGGAAAAATATCTCGGATCTCGTTCATCACCGACTCTTGTTCTGTTCTCGCATTTTTTGCCAGGCTGTTCATTCTCCATATTACAGCGGCTACTCTCTGCAACGAAATTCTCTTTACAATGATTTTTCCGGCTCCTAGAATTTTATTTCAGTGAGAGAGTCCACCTGCATTTGCACAATAAAGTCTCGTTACAACGAAGCCATCATTCCGACCGATGAATTACGTTTGTTGTGGAGAAAAGTTGTGTTAGAAAATAACTTATTCGAAATTGTGGCTATATTGGTCAGGGATGGAATAACTGTAGACGATTTTTTTGTTATACAGGTAACTACATTATTCGTTAAAACGAATTTTTTTTTGTCATGAGAGTCTCGAACGCGTTATCCGAAAATTACCGCTATTTTTTCCCGAAATGTGGATATTTCCGGAAACTCAGTTCGTTGTACGCAGCAAGATTCTGCTGTATTCAATATCAATAGGGCTTGTTGGGATCTTCAGTTTTAAAATGTTGCCTTTCACACCATGAAAGCTTTCCGAATAAAACTTACATCTATGATCAAACATAAATGCCTTCGAAGGCCTTTCTCCGCCAAAATAAGAAAAATTCGGCTTGATATTTTCCTTACATAATGTAGCAGAGCTATAAGGAGGAAAACATTCCGAAAATCACCCTCGGGTTCATCGAATGCCATCTGACAGCATGAAGCAGAACACAATCGGATATTCGAGCTCTTCATCCTTTATTCCTGCAGATTCCCGCCTCTTTTTTTTTCTTCCGCCAACTCTCCATTTCTTTTCTATATTTTCGCCCGAGCACTCACCAATTCACACGGAGCCTCAATCTCTCCAGTCATTCCACATATGCACGAGGACTAAGATAAAGCCCGGAACGAAAGTGCTGGTTACCAATTCCAAGACATTGAATATGAAAAAAATAAAAAATAAAATAAAGACCGAGAAAATAAATGGGAATGAGAACGGATCTTCAATAAGCTCTCTGCTCGCGAATGAATGCCTATAGCGTGTACGAGTGTATATACCGAGCCGAGTATGAAAAGGAGTTTCGACAGGGTGATGGAGAGCAGCAGAAAAGAAAAATGCATGTGAAACGAATACGACACCAAGACTTTCTCCCCCCTCTATTTTGTTAAAAAAAAATATACATATGGTCGCACACGGTGTTGGCCATGAGTCGGCAACTTTCAGCGCCTTGGTGCAACTGCTCATAGTCACGCAATTGATTCTTTCCTCGCCTTGCTATAAGAAAACTGTTCCGACACGCGAAATAAAAATGAGAAAGAATTCCCTCTGTAACGATTGCATGTCCAAATGCTAATTTCTTTTTTTCAATCAAAAATGGGTTCCCTAGCTAGAGATGATGTATTTTTCAAGAGCACAAGAGCATCTTTGTTTGCTCCGAATTGATTGCCCGGTGGAATCTTGAACGTTTTTATGAGACAATTATCGTAATTATTTTCTAAATGTGGAAATTTCCGGAAACTGTATCTATAACCAGTCATAAAAAATACTACTGTAGATCACTTCCGCGATTAGATGTTGAAAAAGAACACGGAAATAGATCATGATTGATTTTCAACTTTTCAGGTTACGTTTTATTCCTTTTCTTCGCCGATGAGCAACTATTTATTGCTTTTAGCTTATATCGAATCATCACTTAGGAAATTGAATCTCGAAAATTGAATCGAATGCGGGAAACATTACGGGAACCAATAATGTTGAGGCGGGTTATTTTACAAAGTTTTCCAACAAAATACCCCATTTTTCACAGCGAAGTGGAATAATACAGTAAAATAGTTTTTCCAATAAAAACAGTTTTTCGATTCGAAGAAGTATAAGGAAAATTTAACACACAAAATCAAAACAAAAATGTCGTGTTGAATTGCGAAATTACGGTATCCTTATAGCAAAATTTAAATGTCATTCTGTCTAAAGAAAATTGGGTGGAATCCTATTGAAACAATATATTCGCAATTGAAAATCTCGTACAACCAACCTTGAAATGAACTTTGCTGACTTATACCATTCTATAATATCTTGACTCAGAGACCACCGGCCACTTGAATGACGATGCTCAGCTTTCCCTGGCACTCACCAGAAAAAAATGTGAATTTTTTGTGGATTTACAGCCAAAAAGATCATAGTTTCTTTACATCCTTTACGATTCTCAGTCGATGAAAGTGAAAGGATGCTTTTTTTTCCCGTCAACACACACCAACAGCAAAAAAATTAATTAATTGCGACTCGTATCCTGCAAGAGACTCGATTACAGTCTCGACGATTAGTGCGAACCCGCAGTGATTTCTTCCTGTGTCATAAACCAAGTCGTCGGCTGCAATTGTCGACACTGACACTAACTCGCCGCGGAATAGCCTCCAGTCACGGGACGGGAATTGCTCAACAACCTCGCCTGAATGCATCAAGAAGAAGAAGAAGAATAAAAAGAATAGAGTGAAGGACGAGGAGTAAAAGATTCCTATAAACAGGATAATGTGCGGTGGATAGCATCAAAAAAAGAGGGATTTCCAATGACGAGGGAGAAAGCGAAAGAATGCTCGAACCAAAACAAAAAACAGAAAAACAAATGCGTGACTTGACGGAAGAAGATCATCCTTCACGTCGGTTCCCGCAAAACGGGGATCAGCAGGCGGGGTCAGGAGTCGGGTTCCAGCAGCCCAGAGGGGAAAACCGCTAATTGCAGCACTTTTTCGCGTTTTTCTCTGAGACGCGTGTTGTGCTGGTTAATCGCAACAGGTTACGTTACGTCAAATTCAACAAATGATAATGTGGTGTCACACAAAAGGAGAGGAAATTCGCAAAGAAAGGGAAATTCCACACGCATGCAAAAAAAAAAAAAGAGAGAGAGAGAGAATTTTGAGAATTCGTCGAAGTCGATTCTCAAACATGCTTCGACACCATTGCGCTGAAGAACAGAGTACATCAAAAATTTGCCTCTCTCATAATAAATTCTTTTTCCCGTTTTTCTTACATTTCTCTCAAAAGGAGAGAAAATTTTGAAACAAATTACAATTCAGTTTCAAACGAAAGACAAAAACGTACATTACTTGTATTCCTGATTTTTTTTTAAGGAGAATATTATGGTGTCACACAAAAGAAGAGAAAAAAACATAGCATAACTTTTTTATTTCGAAAAAACGGGGAAATTTCCCCATGATGCACAACCAAAAATGAGAAACAAATTTGGCAAATTCCATTCTCAAACATGCCAGGACAGCAATAAGCTGAGAAGCACAGCATGAAGTTTCTTTTTTTCTTATGATATTGACCTCTCGGTAATTTGAACATTATGATTTTCTTTAAAAGCCTTCGGAATATAATGAGTTAAAAGTTAAAACCCAGTGCACGGGCGATTATTTTCTCTTCAACTTTTAGCCTCGCATTTCTGGAATCGTCAGCAGATATAACTTAAATTCCTTTCACTCCTAAAACACTGACTATTTAAATTATAGCCGAAATCAAATAACTTCGAACTCAACCCGACTTAAACTAACCTTCAAAAGCGCTTTCACCCTACACACGATAAAGTCTAACAAAATCCGGGCAAAACCTACTAAGCAAAAAATAAATATATCAAGTAATCTATGACTTCGGTCTTTTCATTCGAAATGTAAAACAAGCCTTTCTCTTTATATTTAAACAGAACGATGTTCAAGGACTAGCCTGATTCATTGTAGAGTACATGAGAGTGAGATTTTTATGAAACTGGAATTTTTCCGGCATCTACATTTTATCGCATTTATTTTGTCATGTTTCACCATTCTATCGAGTTCCCTAAAAACTATTCAGGACTTTTCTCGGTTGGTAAAATACTTATTCGTCTACGTTATATGAGAATTATTGTAGTATTCATACAAAATTGAAACTCCCACAAAACCAAATTTAATTCGTAACAGGACTTTAAAAAGTGAGGCTTTAAAACAAATTTAAAAGCTACTGTACCATGTATAATAAATAATATCCCTTTAAAATTTTCAAACTGCCTGGATTTCACTTCTGGAATGTATCCTCATTTAATCAAAAAAGTGAAAAAGAGGCACGATTCCTCGGGAGTCGCGAATAATTCTTCATCATTCCATGACAAGGTGGAAGCTTTCAAAATTATTCTCACATCGCCATTCCTCAAAGAAATGGAAATTCCTGGCTCAACGCAGTGTGTCGACGCAATTTCACCTCGGGGTCCTCTCATTTTCACCCACACAGCTAATGAGAAATGCTAGTTTTTTTGTTTAATTCCTTATTGTGATGAATGGACCAGAGAACGCGCAAGGAATTCATTAATGTACGAGGAAAATGGTTCGTCCGGCAAAAACTTGCCCCAATTATTCATCAAGAAGCTCTGCAAAACATGGAAGGGACCTTTTAGAGAGTCGAAAGTAAAAAAGTTTCATCTTACGATTCTCACATTTCTATTATTGTTCGATCGAAAGGCTCAGACTTGCTGGATTCCACGTGTACTGTATGTACAGTGTGTTCCATGCGTTAATAAACTTCAAAAATATAGGTACTGTGTAAACATTTAGGAATTTTGAAAGAAATTTGAATTCAGCTCATGAAGAACAATAAAAACGTACTTGTATTCGTGCCTTTTTTTAAATGACAATTCAAAGAGTGATATGTGATAATTTCTCAGCCATTTCTTTGACTTTTGCCTCCAAAATTGGAATTACAGTATTAAAAGACCGCAGAAAGTGCCGTCAGAAATCATGAGAAAAAGAAGTTTACCTGTTACACGTGTATTTCATTATAATTCATGACTTCCGTGGGCATAAATACTCTTAAATAAATCTCATCATTGAAACATTTTTTGGTGAATCACAGCATAGTACAGTAATTGGTTCACTGATAATTGAACAGACGACTGAAATACAAGAATGGCTTTAATGTAATTTTCAATCATTTATAGTTCTTATCTTGAATAAAAGAAATAAAATGCATACTTAACTCATCCACCGAACACTTGCATTCTTCTGATGCCACTAAGATTTTTCACTCCATTTTTCACATAATTTGCATCAGAAACCGAAATTATTTCTCTGGAGAATTCAAGTACACTGTAAGTCACTCAATATATACGTTGAATCATTGTCTAAAGGCGGAAAAGCGTGAGAAATTCAATCCCTGCGCCTGCGGGTTTCATATCTTTTAGAGATATATTCGTGACGGCACGATTTTAAAAGTTTCACTCGAGACACCCATTCTAATTGAAACTCTGGCCGATTGAATCAAAGTGGAACTTGGGAACAATGGAGCGATTGTCGCAGTTAATTTCCCACCGGCACGAAAGTCGCCATCGATCCATTCGCCATCACTCGCAAGTGTTTCGTCTTTGTTTTCACTCCTAAGCAGCAATTATTCACAAGTGAAAATGAGATTGTTTTGAAAACTTATGAATCAGTTTCATTATAAACGTTTTGTGCATAAGTGTCAGCAAAAATCAGGGAGCAGAAACAAATATTCAAGGCGTAATTGAAGCGCTTTATTGTTTTTTTTAGAGCCCCGCCCTTAAGTGCGGAAATTCGCCTTTTTCCAGTGTCTATATTTTATTAAAACTCAAAATCACTTTTGAATTATAGCTTATGAAGAAATTGTCTTTCCGAGATTTTAAATTCGTCCCCCGAAGTACGAAGGAATCAAATTTCTTTTCATGGACAAATCGAGAAAGAATTCATAACCGGTGAAAGGAGTAAATCATTAATCTACAAATTGGCCACCAGCGTTGACGAAAGTTCCCATTAGAATCGGTGTGTTTTCGAAACAATTTAAATCGGTGCCTCTCGATAAATAAATTTCACAGAATCCAGCTGCAAATATATTTCCTTCAATTTCAGAAAAAGTCATTATAAAGGCTGATTTTTTTTCCGAATTGACCCTGTTTGAGTACTCAAATTTTTGTTTCAGAAATCTTCAAACCAATAAGGTGTGACAGACAAAGATCAAAATTTGATTAAACCTGCGTTTATTTGCTATTCGTCTTCTTATTCCATCAAAACCTTGACTTGGGCAACCTCTTCATCATCGAATGGAATTTAAGTTTATTTTTATCCCTCGAACTCAACAATATTCAAACGATACCTTGAAGAAAAAAACGAATTCATTTTATAGGGTTTCTGATGCAAAAATACCTCCCAAATAACACACGTCGAAATATTCTCAACACCGATTCCTGTTGATTCAACGTGAACAAACTTTCATCCCAACTTTCATATACGGCATCTCCAAGACCCTATAGTTCACCAATTTCGAAAAGGCGAAGCAATTTATTCCTTATTCTAAGTTACTCTCTAATCTGTCACGAATGTCGGCCTGAATTTTTCATTTCGTTTTTTTTTGCAGATAGAAATCAAAGGTCAGTTTTGACACGAAGTCATTGACGAATGACCCAAGATCAGATCGCCCTGCGTAAATAATAAATTGAGAGAACCCCAAGAGATTAAAATCTTTTTGAAAGAAGAAATCAGTGCGTGAGGCATTTTCACGGGTATATCAACTTAATCCTCCCGAACCTTCTCTTTTTCAAGAAATAAATCACTTGAAAAGTTCACGAACTGACGTAAAATGTTTGGAAATAAATTTTCTCGTCGAAAGTATGATGCACAACGTGGCCGAGACAAAATTGTATCAACCTCCTGGCACAGATATTTCTTTAATACGTGAAGTATTTAATGTAGATTGAAATTAGAATATTCCAGGGAAGGTCATTCATTTCCACTCGTGAAATGCACAACATTTTGCTAAATTGGAGCATTATGCTTGGAAATAATACTTTAATTGTATGCGTAATATGCTCTACTCGTAAACAGAAAAAAAAAATAATCGAATGCAGCAAGAGATTTTAAAAAAGTTTTTTTTTACAAATCGAGCACATCGATCCCCTTTGACACAAGCGCGTCATTTTCAATTTCTTTGGAATTACAATACTGTATTATATATTATGCTTGACGATTTTTTTTAATACAGTACAAAAGGTCTCCAAAATCTCGGAAAAGGTTTAAAGAAACGAAGTCTGCAATTGCAGTTATTCTTTTTCGAGAAAATTCAAATCACGGCCATTAAAGTTTTTTGACAGGGAAATTACGCAAAATTTGTGTAGCAATATATTTCGTTCAATTCAAGAAAACATGCATTTAATACGGATATAATCCAAGCGTCCTTTTAATAAATGGAAGCTATTTTGAGTTTTCAAAAACCTTGAGTAAGGATCCTACGAACCGAGGTTAGGTACTGCTTTTCAAAAATCGGTTAGTTTTTCGGGACGAAGCCCGAAAAACCGATAATGAAATCATCAGAAATCCCAACTTAATTTCACCCTGTCCAGTCCTCGGTTATTTGGGATAATCATTCCCCTTTTTATGAAACCGTTATAAAACCGCCTCTTAAACCCTTTCTTCAGTTAGTCTTTCTCCTCGATCCTATTAAAAATGGGCGTCGGGATATTATTATTATGATTATTATTATGAAAAAAATATATAATGAACCCAGCCCGCAGTCGTTTGGCCTCGTTTCCGCCCAGTCGGAGCCCAGTGAGTCAAAGTTCGCCGGTCGACACTCGAAAGCCCTAATTTCATCAATGCACTACTTAAGAGGCCCAGGATACGGACTTCTTTCACGCCAAGTACCAGCGAAGTACCGCTTTCTTTCCAAAGCAAACCCCCCTTCTTATCGGGTGGATGGATGTCGATCCGCATTTAATTAACCTCTCCTGCCCCCCATGGTATAAAAATAATGATAATAATCCCTGGTGGCGGAGGTTCCATTTATTTTATTTTTTTGGATCAAGAAGCCGTGCTTGAATTTAGGCATGAAACGTATTCGGTTTCACGAGAATATATCTTCTTTTTGTGAATTTTTATGAAGAGAGAATGAGATTTGTGCGTCGGGGAAAACTCCAGGGAAATCAGCGGAATAAGGAAAGCAATCCACTGCTTGAGTCCACAACTTTAGCTTATTTTTTAATGTGACTTGCTTCAAAATATTGTTAATTCTCTTGGGCTTATTCTCTCTCAAAGATTATATGAAAATTATGTCTTTTTCGAGACGCGTGGAATTGCGGTCTATAATTCATGCCCGAAGACAAAATCAAGAACTTTTTTGTGAGTTTGTGATGTCAAGGAATCATTCGTGCATGTAGTTCCAAAGTCTACAATTCTCCAGACCAAAATTTAATTTACCCTCAGTAAAACTTAATTTAACATTCAACTAAAAGAAATGTTATAATTTCAAGCAGCTATATTACAATTTTATTTGAAACAAGAAAGTTTAAAAAAAACGGAGTTAAATTGACAAAACAATTAATTTCATTCTCAGATCCATCCAAAATTCGAATGCTGGTAAACTTGGGATAGTTTTCAATTATTCCAAATTTTTAGTCACAGAAAATTGGATGCGCGTTTTAATTTTAGAAATATTTTCATACAAATTCTGGGCTAAAAATTGGAGTTAGTCTTAGTTGATGGCAGGCAATAATTTGTCTTATATACTGTATGGAATATTCTGATGACCATAATTTCATATCGAAAAACTAATAATACTGTACCGAAAATTGCGTCAATTTGTTGAAATCATGCTCTAATCTCGTCATCTTTAACAATTTTAAAACTTGCTGATCTGGAACATGAATTTTTCATGATGCACAAAATGATCTTTCATCTTGAATACCGTATGTCAGTGAGGAAGAGAAAAAATGTTTTTTAATCGGATTTCGAAAAATGGACGCGGTTAAAATTCCTTGAGATGCGATGTCGTGATCAACGGAGAACCTCAAAGCCGGGTTCGTGGGTTCGAGGGTTTCGGTTGAAAAAACTTTCCTTGGAAGTGTTTTTTCACGGTCTTCAGACGAGATGAGCGTGGATCTCCCTAATGAAGTAGCGGTGTGAGCTAACGTGAGTCGGTTCTTCCTGAGTCTTCAGACCTTCCTTTGTTCGACTACCATTTCTCGTGAAGTGTGGAAAGGAGAGGTCGGCTCGGTACTACTACTTTCAAAGTCTCTTCTTGAAGAAGCTTACGGATGACAAAAACGGGATGAATTCACAGCTGAAATTATTATTTCTGACAGAATTGTATTTCCTTCCAAACAAAAACTAGCAAACGTCAGAGTAACGAGAATTGGATTTAGTGGCTCAAAAGCAAAAGTTTCTCGAAGAAACTTATGGATGCGAAATGCGGGATGA
Source organism: Notodromas monacha (assembly GCA_905338405.1). Classification (NCBI taxonomy): domain Eukaryota; kingdom Metazoa; phylum Arthropoda; class Ostracoda; order Podocopida; family Cyprididae; genus Notodromas; species Notodromas monacha. The sequence continues at coordinate 17,426 of CAJPEX010002550.1, forward strand.
ATTCACAGCTGAACTCTTTTTTCTGATTTGTATTTCCTTCTTTTAAAAAAATATGACCTAGCAAACGTCAGGGTAACGAAAATTGGATTCAGTGGCTCGAAAGCAAAAGTTTCTCGAAGAAGCTTATGGATGACAAACGCGGGATGAATTCACAGCTGAACTCTTTCCACTGATTTGCATTTCCTTCTTCTTTTAAATGTATAAACGTCAGAGTAACAAAAATTCTATCATCGATTCACTCATCAAGAGAGAGTCTTTGAATCATCATGGCTTTTTTGTCTTTCTTGGCTTATAACCAAAAGGCCAAGTTTCAGCAAAACTTGCATGTTTGAAGCCCAAAAAACAGCCTCCATTTGCAACTTCATAATATGAAAAGAAGATGTGATATACAGCACTTGAGCATGTTATTTTCTTTTACACGCAAAATTAAATTAATTCAACTCAACACGACCAAAAGCTGACCTAACTTCCACTATAGTGACCGATTTTTAGGGGTGCGATTTTGGGAACCAAGACAGGGTTCTCAGCCACGTTTTTTTCAATGTTTCAAAGGTGGTTTTGTGCGAAACGATTTGTCATCAATATCAAGAGTTTCCAAAATTGTTGAACTGCTTCATGCAAGGGATTTGGCAAAACCTAATCAAATTTCATAAAACTGCAGTTCGCAATGTCTGGTTTATATGGTATTAGGTCTTCTATAGAGGCTGAATTTGATCGATACTGTATAACTTCAATCTTTAAAAACTCGGATTTTTAGATAATCAAAAGTGTGCTGGACAACATCGAGCGTATAAATGTTATCTCGTTATCTATACTGCAGTTGACAGTTCATCCATTTCTTCGTTAAAGCTATTTTTCATTTTCAAATTTATATTTATTTATAACAAGGCAACCTCTCTCTCTCTCCGAGGCGAGCCATGCAATAATGGCTACAGGCCATCGGGTGATCTTCAGCTCAGTATTATTCGCAATTCCGAAATTAAATCCTGTCAAAGTACCCAAAACCCCGGGCCCCCTTTCATCCCACTTCGTAGAATTTGAGAGACTGTGAGAATCGGGCTTGGCGGGTAACAAGAGACGGGTACAAACGAGTCTTGCGTGACTGAAACCCAGTTGAAAGCCAGGAACACGGTTCAATCAAGGTCGGGTCACGTCGCAACTTGGTGGTTTTCTCTTTTACTCTGCCACCGTTCACACTAAACATTATTTTTCCCCTCATTGTCGGTATAAACCAAATTTTAGTATTATTTTTAAATAAGAATAATAAGAAATTTCACTGTTCCGGATAACAAGTGAAACGACGAAAAAATGGGAACCCAAAGTGTTAGCGGGATGAAATAATTGGATTCCAGTAGAAAATAAAAAAATGAGTGCTTCTCGATGATCAAAGTGTACTTTGAAACGAGAAACCCTGGTTATATGGAATGTCATTAGGAGCGTAAATGAAAGCCCGGGAATGAAAAACAGTAGCGTCATTCATTAGGATCGTATATTCCTTGGGATTTTGATGGACGTCAAATTCCTTCATGCGAGAATCAATCCATGACCAGTTATAATGGAGGAAATCATTAGCGTAAAAGTTGGTCGCCAGCGACGATATCATAAATGATTCAAATTTCAGTGAACAATGGCTTCCGAAAAAATGCCGAGTTTTCTGCTGATATTCTCTGCAAAATTCACGGAGAAAATTTTATCATTTTCTTCAAGAAAACCGTTGCTTGCGACAGATAATTCAAAAATAATGTCACTAGCTCCAACTAATATTCTTGACTCGCATACATTTTGAGTCAAGATTCTTGAACACAATCTGGTCATAGTTGGAAGACTTATTGAAGCAAATTTTGCTTTGTTTAAGTTTTCTTCAATTTCAGACCAAGGTTAGACAGCTTTTTGCTCTCTGACAGAAATTTCATGAAAACAAAACAAAAGTTGTCCAGGCAACACATTTTGGGCAAGCAAATTGCGCATTCATGATTAAATATAATATAAATTCTCAGAAATCATTTCCCCCCCCCCTCCTCGAAATTGCAGTTCCTGGCACTGCTGTAGCATCTTTGACTCTTTAACCTATTAGAGGGGTTTTTCTGTAGAAACCAATGCAGGTTAAATGTATCTCAGAGTATATAGGCAGCTCATGTAAGATTAGATCATCGTTGGTAGTTGATTTGAGTTATTCCTTTAACCAACTTATCCTGGCTGTGAGAAGAGTTTGCTGAGTTGTCCATCAATTTACCTTGAAATACATCTATCATGTTAACTGAGGAATTCCTAGAGGGAATTTCCGGTCCTGTCCTGGACTGATTGTTGTGATTTATTGTGACACTTGGCCATCAACTTTAATTGCGGTGACATCTGTCCTCAATAACGCATTCACAAATGTTGAAAAATCCAAACAATTCTTCATTGGATTGTAATTTTCAGATTCTGATCATTATGAATTTTGAAAATTTTTTTCAGTACACCTTATAAACCTATGGGATTCCGTCAGAATCCTTAGTTAAACGTATACTTAGTTCAGCGTAGAGAAGAGTCATATGACTTCACCTGACTTTTCTAAGAAACAAAAGAGGTTAAGTTGAATGGTAACGGGAAAAACTGTGAATTGATCAATAACTCAGGAATTGTTACTCTGTTATAATAAAATTATGCATGTCTCCCTTCATCAAACAAGACTCCAGCAACGGAAACACAATTCCTACATCCTGACGAATGATCATGATCAGACTCTACATTTCAAAAGTCTCTGTACTTAATCAGCTGGAAAAGGAAAAACAAAGTTGACATTTGGGAAGGAATGCGGAACACTTCCGTCACCTTTTACAGCACCAATGCCCTCAGCAATTATCTGGGAAACGCGAACCCAATCCCAATGATATTGGCCTCCAATTACGGTTCGGGTCCTGGCGCATCGGAATGACGCAACTTCACGTTCACTTGTTTACGTTTCCGCATTCTGGACTTCCAGAAATGCGAATGCTGATTAAGAAGAAATTAAATGACTGAAGGGGAAGAGGGTAATAAGTGGAGTTATTTAGACGTGGGAAATGCTAGAAGTTCAATTCAGGTTCTAAAACAATTTTTAAAAATTCATATTGGACGTTGAGAATCTCAGGTTTATGGAATAAATCAATCGATTTATTTGCGCTGCAGATATTTTCTTTTCGTGATAGATACTGGTGACTATCACTGGTATTATTCGCTACCATGACGATGCAGAATCCGGAGGAAATTTTCGCAGGCTATCACTGACATATATGCAGAATAAAACCAAATTGACGAAAAAGTAGTTCTTCAATACCCTTCTCAGAAAAAAACCGAATGCTTGCATCACGCGTTTAAAATCAAGCCACTTCAGGCTTTACGAGGGCTAGTTCCGGTAAAAGCCTTTATGACATAAGAGCATTTAATTAAAAGCGTCTCATTCCTCCGTTATAAGACTTTTTGCAAAGTTAACTCCAGTTTAAGTAGTCGGAACTGAACTTATTAAATTACTTAATACACTGTAACGGGAATGCAAACCTTTTTGCGCGTTGCTCTTTATCTATTCTCGTCATACTGTCTGCAGAAATTGCTTGCTATATTTATTCAAGTAACACATTTTCTCGATTAAGACACGGGCGAAGATTGTTCAAAGGAATTTTGTTTTTTGTTTTAGATTTATTCCTGAATGCAACGGTCATTTTGGTTTTTTTTAATTTCGGTGACCAAAAATCAATATTTTTAAAAATATGAGTACAGTATTCAGAAAACGTATCCTAGTTTAAAGTGCTGCACCTGTTTAATTCAATTGCAAATACGATTGAAGCCTGGATGAATTTAATTTATTCCAAATTAATTCAGATTTCATACAACTTTTGAACAATTGCGTTCTGAAGCAATGTCCAAAATTTGTTGAAAAGTTTTTCAGATACGATGCGCACCCAAAAATTATTTTTGAAAAACTTAAATGGGTGAATGATGTACAATCAATTTTTCCTCTTGATTTTTGCAAAAATTCTGCACGTGGTACACAAGTAAATACAGCATTTGTGGTCTGGCTTTTGGGTTTCTTCCTTTAGGGATGCATTTTGGAAATTGAACTAAATGCACGTATTTAGGCTACGATTTTGTCAGAAATCAAGGCCTTTAACCCAACGTTTTTGTGCATTTAATTGGCTAAATTAATCTGTGAAAGTTTGTAAATATTGTACGCATACAATTGTGCTGTTTGAAAATTTTCCCTTTTTGTATAATTTTGGCATGTATGAGACAGTCTCATAACTATTTCTTTAATGCCATTATTGGCTGTACAACAATAGATACATTTTTTGCCTGTCAAATGATCAATTCGGTGACAAATGAATCTCACTGAACACTGGCTTTCAGCATTAATTTCTTGAATTGAAGAGTGTGGGTCGTCTATCAAAACAGGTGTTCTTTAACGGCGGCATCAGTGGAACAGCTTCAAAAGATCAGCCCCTTCTATAATGATATTCTCCAGGAAGTGCAGCAAATGCTATTAACACCCGACCTCTTTCGCGTATATGGAGGAAACTCAATTTGAATAAAAATTGCGCAATTCAAAAAGACGTGTGGGAGGACGATTCTTCTTCCATATGCATCTTTTTTATGATTATATTTTATTTTTATTAGTTCCCCATATGCTTCTTCCGCGCGTCCAGTGACTTGCTTTGAGTTCTTTACTATATAGACACATACAAACTTGGTCTTACTTATCTGGCTTATTTCATTTTTCTTTAAGCCCCGACAGGATGTTATTCTTGGGCATCGCGTCTAACTCCACAAGGCTCTGCTCCCTTTTGACATTGCTTTCCTTAAATGCTTCAAAAGAAGGAGAATGTTAAAACCTGCTAATAGTGTGAGAATCAAAAAGAGACAATGTGCGCCTTACAATAAAATTTCATGAGGCACTGAAGTTTAAATTGATTAAGATGTCGGAACCGATTTTCTGGATTTTTTCAGTATTCTGAATTGGATTGCCCGAATATGAATGATTTCACGCTCCTGATGACAGGAAAAACAAAGTCCAATGGAATTAATGTCAAGGAAAAAGAAAAAATGAAAAACGCTTGCTCCAATTGCCAAAATATTGGGGCTTCCTTTATTTTTCAAAAATGTTCATCCTTTTTTTTTACAATGTATTGCACTTTGATATCAGAGGAATTTGAAGAAGATGATCATTCCGTTACAGGTGGTCCCTTGCAATTTGACCCTATAATCCGTTGCCAAACTAAGGTCAAATTGCAAAGTGGTCAAATTGTGAGACACTTTGTGAAATTCAAGAATATCAGTACAAAAATGCAAAAAAAGTGCTCAAAGCAGGTGGAATTGTGGGGCGAGGGTCAAATTGCAAGTCAATCTCAGCCCTGCAAATTTGACTGTTGAATTGTGGGAGGTAAAATTGAGAGGCCCCGAATGTATTAGGAATTCAAGTACTTCAAAATAGGAAATGATTCATGCCGTATTGTCTTAAATTTTATTTTTCTTTCATTCGTGATGAGAAAAATGTTGGTGTGGGTAGACTAAAATATTGCTAAAACGCGAAAATATTCTGAAAACACTCTTCCTTCCTTTAAAAAAAATGATCTGTGAGATACAACGTGGAAAGGATACACCGAGCTAGTGAAAGTACCCGAGTCTATAAAGTTTTCTTCAGTTTTCTTTTCCTTCACATGCAAATGAATCGCGTCGAAGAATAAATCAGCTTTAAGAATGAATCACTGACTCTAGCAATGTACATCATCGAAGGAGTATAAAGAGTACAGTACTTCACTATTATTGTCCGCTTCATGAAAGCGCGAAGAATGAGAAAAGGACAATAATTCAAGGGATATGCGTGGATTTTGGAAAAACTTTTCGGAAGACTCCTCGCCGCAAAGAGTTCCGCAGTCCTTTCACTGCGGTCGATGCTGTATATACATTTCCGACGATAGTGGGTGTGTTTGTGAGAGGGAGAGAAACAAAACACTTCCGGTTTTTCCTCTTTGCATTCCTGAGCCTCAGTCGGTGACCTGAGGGGACAGAAACATACACACACACACACGCACTGGGACTTGACCTGTTGTGGGTATAAACCTCCCGTAATGTCATGCTGTTCGTCGGTGTCTGATGATCGATGAGCTAATTTTTTTTTTTTAGAGTGCATTCAGACAGAATTAAGGTACAACAAATAGAAAAGCCTCTTTATGTATACAGTACCTGCAATAAATTGTGCCATTTGCACCGCTGTGCGAAAATTTTCAGTGGAACTCATTGTGGACCCGCCCCGAGAAAGTTTATGGCAGAAACTTATTTGCAATTTTCCGCACGGAAGAAAAAATACTTTTACGCTCCAATCTTTTCGTTTCTGCATTTTATTTTTGCATACATTTATTCGAACGATTTTTCCTGATGAATCTCTCATGGGCATCAATCCATTCAATTTCAATTGTTGACCTACAGGGGGACTCATTTAATTAAAAAATAAATACTTTTAATTCCTGCATCGACCACGTTTCCGAGAATAGTTGCAGTCATGTCACGAAACTTCGTATGTTCGCCTCAGGAACGACTGACTTTTGACCCCGAAAACTTGCCGCAAATGCGAATGGCAATATATGGGCCATCAAAACGAAAGCCTTCCTGAACTCCAGTCAAAATTTAATTTCATGAATTTCATGAAGAATAACTCCATAAAAATGCCTTCGTATACAGAAATTTATTTTTCGAGTCTCCCAGAACGTGCTTTCATCCCTGTAGACTCCATTCTTTACTGACAAGTCGGTCATCGAACAGTATCTCTCATCTCTAGGGATATCTGATGCATAATTTNTGAGGTGTTCCGAGACGAGGGAAAACTGTAACGAAAGGAATTTACGAAGTTTTCTTCCTCTTACAATTTTGGACGATTATCACACTCTTAGTTTTTCTCTGTTACACGCGGAATGTTATTTTAAAGTGGAGGCACTGAAGTTTAAATTGATTAAGATGTCGGAACCGATTTTCTGGATTTTTTCAGTATTCTGAATTGGATTGCCCGAATATGAATGATTTCACGCTCCTGATGACAGGGAAAACAAAATCCAATGGAATTAATGTCAAGGAGAAAGAAAAAATGAAAAACGCTTGCTCTAATTGCCAAAAAAAATTGGGGCTTCCTTTATTTTTAAGAAGGTTTGATCAAATTGTTAACAATGTACAGTATTGCACTTTGATATCAGAGGAATTTGAAGAAGATGATCATTCCGTTACAGGTGGTACCTTGCAATTTGACCCTATAATCCGTTGCCAAACTAAGGTCAAATTGCAAAGTGGTCAAATTGTGAGACACTTTGTGAAATTCAAGAATATCAGTACAAAAATGCGAAAAAAGTGCTCAAAGCAGGTGGAATTGTGGGGCGAGGGTCAAATTGCAAGTCAATCTCAGCCCTGCAAATTTGACTGTTGAATTGTGGGAGGTAAAATTGAGAGGCCCCAAATGTATTAGGAATTCAAGTACTTCAAAATAGGAAATGATTCATGCCGTATTGTCTTAAATTTTATTTTTCTTTCATTCGTGATGAGAAAAATGCTGGTGTGGGTAGACTAAAATATTGCTAAAACGCGAAAATATTCTGAAAACAGTCTTCCTTCCTTTTAAAAAAAATGATCTGTGAGATACAACGTGGAAAGGATACACCGAGCTAGTGAAAGTACCCGAGTCTATAAAGTTTTCTTCAGTTTTCTTTTCCTTCACACGCAAATGAATCGCGTCGAAGAATAAATCAGCTTTAAGAATAAATCACTGACTCTAGCAATGTACATCATCGAATGAGTATAAAGAGTACAGTACTTCACTATTATTGTCCGCTTCATGAAAGCGCGAAGAATGAAAAAGGACAATAATTCAAGGGATATGCGTGGATTTTGGAAAAACTTTTCGGAAGACTCCTCGCCGCAAAGAGTTCCGCAGTCCTTTCACTGCGGTCGATGCTGTATATATACATTTCCGACGATAGTGGAAAAAGGACAATAATTCAAGGGATATGCGTGGATTTTGGAAAAACTTTTCGGAAGACTCCTCGCCGCAAAGAGTTCCGCAGTCCTTTCACTGCGGTCGATGCTGTATATACATTTCCGACGATAGTGGGTGTGTTTGTGAGAGGGAGAGAAACAAAACACTCCCGGTTTTTCCTCTTTGCATTCCTGAGCCTCAGTCGGTGACCTGAGGGGACAGACACATACACACACACACACGCACTGGGACTTGACCTGTTGTGGGTATAAACCTCCCGTAATGTCATGCTGTTCGTCGGTGTCTGATGATCGATGAGCTAATTTTTTTTTAGAGTGCATTCAGACAGAATTAAGGTACAACAAATAGAAAAGCCTCTTTATGTATACAGTACCTGCAATAAATTGTGCCATTTGCACCGCTGTGCGAAAATTTTCAGTGGAACTCATTGTGGACCCGCCCCGAGAAAGTTTATGGCAGAAACTTATTTTCAATTTTCCGCACGGAAGAAAAAATACTTTTACGCGCCAATCTTTTCGTTTCTGCATTTGATTTTTGCATACGTTTATTCGAACGATTTTTCCTGATGAATCTCTCATGGGCATCAATCCATTCAATTTCAATTGTTGACCTACAGGGGAACTCATTTAATTAAAAAATAAAAACATTTAATTCCTGCATCGACCACGTTTCCGAGAATAGTTGCAGTCATGTCACGAAACTTCGTATGTTCGCCTCAGGAACGACTGACTTTTGACCCCGAAAACTTGCCGCAAATGCGAATGGCAATATATGGGCCATCAAAACGAAAGTCTTCCTGAACTCCAGTCAAAATTTAATTTCATGAATTTCATGAAGAATAACTCCATAAAAATGCCTTCGTATACAGAAATTTATTTTTCAAGTCTCCCAGAACGTGCTTTCATCCCTGTAGACTCCATTCTTTACTGACAAGTCGGTCATCGAACAGTATCTCTCATCTCTAGGGATATCTGATGCATAATTTTTCCATCAATTTCTCGTCAGGGAAACTTTCGCCCCGGGTTCTAAACCCCCCGCGAAAAAAAGAGACTAAAAACGGGGTATTTCGTCTCTGATGGTCTTTGCGAATCAAAGATATGAAAATTGACGGAAATGCTAGCAGGAAAATAATTCCCGAGTGTCGTCTCACGTCTTCCTAAGGCGGAAAATCCAATTTCCTTGTCAATCCCACCCTGAGTTATATGCATACTTTTTCGATTCTCCTCTCACTTCAGTACAAAGTGAATACATATCAGACATTCCAGAGAAATATGAGGTTTTTTTTAGATCTGAGAAGATTAACTTTGATAAACCTTAATATAATCAATACGAAAACATTTCAATTTGTATAGCGATGAGCATAAATTTCTGAAACTTTCCAGGAACTTCTCTTCTGCTACGTTTCTCGTTTTATTGGGGATGAACGTCAGGAAAAACATGCTCCTATAAAATCCGAATATGGAATAATTTAATGAATATGCAGTGTTCCCCAGCCCATGGTCCTTGAACTGGTGCTGTAAATTGTTATACAAATAATTCTATAAATAATAATATAAAATTGTTTCCAGTCTGTGGGAAATCTTCAGCATATAGTAAATTTATCAAACTTGGCAATGCACTGCAGTCTGTTAGCCTTATCTGAAATTTTGGAAAGAAGTATTCAGTTGATATTATCCAATGGAATATAAAGGTTGGCTTTTCTTCTATAATAGCACTTCAGACGAAGTTTAACGGGCTGAAATGATTTAATTTATTTTTCATTCTGCAGAACCTTTCTTGAACAAAAATAACATAAACTTTTTAAATCCCCGCCACAAAGTCTGTCAATAATGCGTCATAAGACATTTTTAATTCCCACATATATCTATTTTGTAATACGCGCAGCGCATCTCATTGAAGGGCGCGTGGAACACGATCAAACAAGGAATCAAGTTTGAGTACACCATATTCAGTAAAATTCGAGACACATTTATGCACTCGAAAAAGGAACTTCTTGGTTTGAAAACGATTACGAAACCCGATCGTTTTGTAGTCAAAAGAAGTGAGAGTTGGGTGAAAACCGGGCTCGCGTGTGTGTGCGATTCGCGTAGCCCCGGACGAGAAGCACGCTTTTCCTGCCTGGAAAAGCAATCATTAGTGTCGGAACTCGTTCCAGAAACTACACACGGAAAACCCTACACACAAGGAAAAAAATAATACTATACTTTAGTTTATATACGAAGCATGTTGGGAAACGAAAACAAAAACCATGTACAGTACGTATATATATATATATACGCACACATGAACGCAAAAAAGGCGGCGTTTGAGTTGGGTCAGATGAAAAACCCCCGACGTTGGTCCGGTCACGACTCCGATTACCATTTCGTTTGAGACCCGTTTCTTTCACGTGCTCATTTTGTGTCAGGGATGCGATTGTAATTTGTACCAGGAGATCTCAAGGAATTGTCTAATTTAGTTTAGAACATAACTTGCGACGGTAAGTTATACAATTGGAAGATCCAGAGACGTCCGGATTTGGAAGATTGTAAAAGACCAAAAATAAACTAATTTACGACAACAACTGATTGGCCAAAGATAGAAAAATTAAAGAAATCATCAACAGCTGATGCAGGAGGAAACCTTCATTGGTTTTCCTCTCTTGTTTTCTCTGTATAACAGATGTCTTCGCTGCAGTTTCCTTGAGTGGACAAAAGTTTACAACAGAAATTCGGCGCGCGTCTGGTTGGAATAAAAGTCCTAATGCGTCAGAAGACATTTTTAATTCCCACATATATATATATTTTTTTTAATACGTGCAGGGCATCTCATTGAAGGGCGCGTGGAACACGATCAAACAAGGAATAAAGTTTGAGTACACCATATTCAGTAAAATTCGAGACACATTTATGCACTCGAAGAAGGAACTTCTTGGTTTGAAAACGATTACGAAACCCCAGCGTTTTGTAGTCAAAAGAAGTGAGAGTTGGGGGAAAACGGGGCTCGCGTGTGTGTGCGATTCGCGTAGCCCCGGAGAAGCACGCTTTTCCTGCCTGGAAAAGCAATCATTAGTGTCGGAACTCGTTCCAGAAACTACACACGGAAAACCCTACACACAAGGAACAAAATAATACTATACTTTAGTTTATATACGAAGCATGTTGGGAAACGAAAACAAAAACCATGTACTGTACGTATATATGCACACACACACAGGAACGCAAAAAGGCGGCGTTCCTCAACCCAGTCTACTTTTTGGGGGCTGCAACCAGGCCAGTGCTGAGGCTAATGGTAAAGCAAACTCTGGGCAAAGAAAGTGCACGAGTAAAACACAGTCCCTACGCTAACATTAAACATGGTCCTCGAAATGAAAACCGGGTTCACTAGGGTTATCAGTTGAACTTAGATGCATGTAAACACGATCATTTCGCAGTTTTTCACAGACTTCTCCGTTCTGGTTTAAATATGAATCCGGCGCGTACATTAAATATGTTGGGCAAGAACGGTGCACATGAATAATTAAATATAAATTCCTAGAAATAATTTTCCCCTCCTCAAAATTGCAGTGCCAGGAACTGCATCTTTGACTCCATACTTCCTGACCTATTGAAGGTGTTTCCTGCAGAAAACAATGAAGGTTAAATATCTCTGAATATGTAAGCAGCTCATGTTTAATTAGATCATCATTAGTAGTTGAGTCGAGTTATTTGTGAACTAATTTATCCTAGCTGTGGGAAGAGTTCACTGAGTTGTTCATCAATTTCCTTTGTGAAATACAGTACTGTACATTTATCCTGTTGAGAATTCCTACAAGGAATTCCCAGTCCAGCTGCCCCAGACTGATTGTTGTGTTTTATTGCAACACTCAACATCAACTTATATTGCAGTGACAATCTGTCCCCAATAAAATATTTGACCCATGAAACGTCAGCCAACAATAAACTATCACTTGAAGAATAATACATTCTTCTGCATCAATTTGCAAAAAAAAAATCGAAAGCTCAAAGCCAATATTGGATAAATAAAACATTCTGACTAAAATTAATTTCGAAGGAGTTTACTTTGCTAAATTGTGCGAGGAGAAAATGAACAGCAGCAACCTACTCAGTAAGATAATAGCAAAACGGAATTTGACCTATTGATAGCCACACACGAGGTCATGGGAAATCTACGTTCGAGTTATGGGCAAAAAATAAGTTATTGCTATTGAATAAGTGAGAATTAAACACCCAGAATTGATTCGAATCGAATCTAACCCCAGCCACGAAAAATAATAATATAGTCATGTCCCCTTTCAAACTCTTAGTTCAATCTCAATTTGACAGACACAAGAAACCTTTGGATGAATTCCAGTAGAAAAATGTTCCATCAGTTTTTATGTACCGGTACATAAATTTACAGGTTATGGAATGAACTTGATTTCTCCTCGTGGAGTCCGGTTATCGATTTTTTTTTCCGAAATCAAGCCCTATTTTTCTGGCCATCGATTACCATATCTTCCGGATTTTTCCCGTGATGACTTCACAATTCAGCGTGGTGCCGTAATTTTTCAGAAAAAAAATATAAAAAATGTGGGTCATGACTTCTTGTTGGGTTTCCGGGTCAATAAACCGACAAAAATATTATCGTGGAGGCTCAGGGATCTCAATAAAAAATTGCGATTTTCACTTCAGATAGGAATGAGCCATTTCTGACGATTTCCGATGAATGTGGTTCAAGATTAAATGGCACTGGTGCATTGGGGAGTGGAAATTCGTCATTGTTCGATGCCAAGACGGAGGAGATCGATTTCCTATTTCGGAGTAGGATTATATTGATTTTCTTCAAAATACATTTCCCATCGATTTACGAAAATTTAGAAGTTCCTTGTTATGATTACTCAGACTTTTATTAGTTTGTGAAAATTGCCGCACTCCGATGTGGGAGGATCCATTTGTATCTCAATGCAAAATTTCCCGAAGGTTTTTTTCACATAATTTTCTCTCTGATTCGTTAAACTTTTTCTGGGTCATATCTCTGAGTCATTTTTAAAATTTTTTCGGAGTTTTCATCGCATTCGAGCATTATTTTTATTGGTGGCGGGGGATGCTCATCGTCAGATGTCGTCTTCCTTTTCAAAAAACCGCATTTTTTCTGTTTCTGTAAACGTATTTTGAATAATTTTGGCAGGTAAAAATGGTCGTAGCCATTTTTCTGGAAAATCTAGAAATGAGTATATTTTAAATCCAGAAGTTTGGAGAGCATATGGAGGAAATCTTGGGATTCTTCGTGTTTTTGTACCGAAGCATTTGGATGGAAACCAAGGAAACAAGCGTTTTCCTAATCAAGTTTACACGCGCTCGCACACATACTGTATTTAAATACGGTGTGATTGTATGCATCAGGAATAATGGAAGTGGTTTGAAGATTTAATTGCACTCACCGGAACGTCTCCAAAAGTTGTAGCGGACTCGTTTGGACAAGAACGGCGAGTTGCCCGACATGATGACTGCGGAATCGGAATCTGAGTGGTAACCAGAGATGTCGCTGCTGTCTTCTTCCTCGACGTCCGTGTCGCTGGCAACTTCTCTCAGCAGTTGAAGCACCTTTTCAAAATAAATATAACAAGATGCAGAATGTTGATGAATAAAAAAAATTAATGAGAAAAACCTTGACGACCAAATGGAGGGATTTTGTCGCAAAATCTTAATCAGGCTTTTACAACATCCACCAGAATCGATGTCAAGAGGAATCATTTCGTTTACCTTTTCAAGAAATACATCTGAATATCGATAAGAAGGAAAATCTGCTCCTTCTTTTCAATATGCAGCTTTTGAGGAGAAAATCCTTAACAATTAAATAGAGGGATTTTTGAAGCAAACAATCAAAAAGACTTTAGCAATCGACAACATCAATGATGAGAGACATTATTTTATTTCTCTTTACACAAAATGCATCTGTATTCTGAAGGAAAATCTGCTCATTTTGTCAGGACTCCTTTTTATTTTCTCGCCCTTGCGAAAAATTCCAAGGAATACATATTTGGCAGATACCTCGTACACAATTTCCAGAGAAAGTTGTAACATTGATCTAAATAATTCTATAACATTAAACAATTTTCAGTATTGTATCATCGTTTTTTTTTCTTGTGCATCGTTGTACTAAATAATTTTCCGTGTGTATGCCGAATTGTAATTTGCTTTCACATGAACGCAATTGGCTTGAAAAATGTAATCAAAATTGTTAATTCCGAATTAATCGCCAGCATGAAACCGCGGAAGAATTTTCACGCTTTTAAGAAAAAAAATTGCATTTGGAAACAGTCTTCATATTGATGATACTTTTGATTCAGCATGAAACACTCAATGCCAAGAAAGTCGACGAGGTTATTAAAATTTAACGTGGCCACCACATTAAATTCATTCGATGTGGGCAATATTGTCATTTTTTATGTATTCAATGAGATGCGGAACAAATCAAAGAAACCATCTCCGCGGTGCGTGAAGATGTTATTCCGAGAAAACCAACCGAGAATGATCGCTTAGTCTTGACTTTCGTTTTAAAAATAACAAACACGAATACATTGCAACACGATTTCGAGTATCTTGTTTTTAAAGGAATGAATAATCAGGGTTTTTATCTGTCGTTTCCGACATTCTTCATCTCGCCGCTGTTGAACGATGTCGAAAGATCGTCGCCCATAATAATGTCGGTGCTTTTCGGTTCGCTTATTTGCGCAATATTGCTCATGAAAAAATCTTTGTGTTGTAAATTGAACGACCCTGAATTTTAAAATAGTTCGTTGCATCAGATTTAATTGCTCGGAACGGTTTCTCAGAGGGATAATTAGGAGGTTTAAATGCATTTTGATGACTTCAGGAGACAAGGGCTTGGCCGCGTATTTTCCGTTCCATTTCTAGATCAACCCTCTTATTTTTTTCTTGCGTAAAAGGTTTCTCAAGTTTCGGATTTAAGACTTCGACACTATGCGTCATTTGTTTAAAGTAGGTCATAAAATTGAACCAAAGCATGAAAAAAAAATTCGCGGACCGCTATTGATGATCTCCAACATGCTGTACCGTACTTTAATTGAAGGTCCTGCGAAAAAACAAACGTTTGCCACATTCTGAAGCTTAGTTTTAAAATTCGATTCTTAAGGACATGTTAAACGTGTTCATAAATACGAAAAATAGGTAACGGTGTCTGTTCCGTCCTATAATTTTGGTCGTCAAAGTGTTTCAGTGTTGAAGGTGGTCCTTGTTCTGGGGCAACATTTAATGGGTCTCCTAAAACGCAAATTGGCATCTTAAAATGTAGCGGATATTTTAGCTCGGGTTTTGAAAAGTACGACTGTCTTTTCCCTTGTCCTAGTCAGTTAAAAAGCATTTTAAAAGAAACTCAAGACATCCTTTTCTTCATTTCTTCCAAGGTTTATTCTGGAAGAAAAGAGGCTCTCTTGTTTTATGGAGGTCCAAAAAGGAGAGCATGCACCGAAGAATCTAGTGTTGAAAATTCTGAAAGAAAATCTGGGAAACAAGAAATCAGATGGAATATACAGTCAAACCCGGCACAATGGACTTAATTTGTGCAACAGACTAGTCTGTCACGTGAAAAGTATGTTATACAAATTCAATTGCTACAAATTAAAAGTTTTAATTCTTACACTCAATTTTAAACACACAAAAGTCCATTACGCAGATTTTATCTGTTAGGCAGGAGAAAAAACTGCCTGCGGTCTGTTGGGCAAAGCTCAAAAGTAGCCATGAATTCTGTTATCTTTATTTTAAATTTTGGTAAGACAATATATGTTGGCATTATCTGATGAAATAGAGTAAAAACGGCTTTTCTCCTAATAAAACTTGTGACAAATTTTCACCTGCTGAAATGAATTCTTTGGATTTTTTGTTCTGAGGAACCTTGATTTGAGCTCACCTATCTAATTTTTTGAAGACATTCCACTGTAGCTGCTTCATTGGTTCTTGACTTAATTTTTGCAAAACAGCAAAAAATTCAAATACCTGCCATAATTAAGTATGTCAAGCCAAGATCTTTTGAGTCTGCAACAATCTCATGAAACTTTGTCAGTCGGTCAGTTGATAGACTTTTTTTAATTTGGCGATCTGCAAACAATTATACAGAAATTTGCCAGTGTCCAGCACTGCTTTAAGATGTCCAAAAACAAAGAATAATGGCGATATTCCTTGAAATCAGCGTTCATATTCGGAGGGGTTCGAGGTCCCAATAAAGCTCAGCGCGTGGAACAAAAATCGAATTCAATTCTCAAACATTTGAGACAATCTAGTGCCTTTTCTCAAAACCCGGGTGTTGTCTCATACATTAGTGGAGGTCCAAAGGAAAAATCCTGACCCAGCAGCCAAGCATGTTATGACGAGGGCGCAATGAATCGTTAAACGTTGATGAGAAGGCAACCCAAGTGTTGCCGCAGTTAATCGTGCGGTCAATGGGTTCCTGCAAGGCTCACTAAACGGGTTGCCGCGTGTTTCAGAGCCCCCCCTGGGATAAATGGGTTCTAACTTGGCCGAGGTCCCGATGACAACGACCCACTCAAGGGTGCTGGGTCAAGTGATTGTCATTGAATGCCAGACGAGACAACTGAGCGCCACGCCAGGGACAATTGAACTCTACTTCACTGAAACAATAATGGATGGATATGTGTGGCTCAACAATCAAATTAGACGATCATTTATCATTTAATCAAGAAGAAGATGACTATCAACGTTTCCTCTTTATTCTGGAATTTTTCTAGTTTTACGAAATCCCAGCATTGCGCACATTTTAAAAATAAGGCAAGCCGGAAAAATTGCGCAAGTGTTTTACCTTGAGTTAAATCATTGTTTAGTACAATGAATATTTAAATATCATTGCTATTGACATATACCCTGAGGCACAGCAGAGTATGACAGAAGAAAAACTCAACGCTCTGTTTTCGACGGGGACCATTCGTACGGCGATGAGTTGGGCTGTCACTTCACTCGAGGAATGCGATCATTTTCATTTATCGCCTGTTTTGGGGAACACGCAATATTAAGGCTCTAATTTTAACCCTGATGCTCTTTTTTTTGCCAAACGCTTCAAGGATGACCCTGCGGATTTCACACGTTCATAAATGATTTTGTCATGCTGTCCAATTTTTAAAATTTGCAATTTTTTAGATTCCACACTCGAAACTGAAAATACGGTAGATAAGATGATTGGTTTGTCGAAGAAATTGTGCCTGGAAGACCTGGAAATGTAACAAAACCCCTTTTGATGACTATATAGAGAAAAATACTGTATATTAAATTTGAAAGAATTTAATGTCATGTGATAAGTTTGACTACCCGCAATTTTTAACAAAACCAAGAGCGACGAAAATATTTCTTTTCTATTACGACGATCAGTATTAGTCTGAATTTATGATTTCGCTTTCTTGAATGCTGCACATTTATATAAGGGTAAAATAATTTATTCGGGAAATCTTTGCAAAACTATTCATTGATACAAAAAAGTTCAACATTCCCCTTTTCACCATCCAAACCATTTTTTCTTACATAGTTACATAACCTTTGCGAAATGGCTCGATGAAATGATTTTGGTTTATCCGCTTGAATTCCGTTCCGTTTCGTTGATTTAAAAAATATTAATACTGTATTTTATGAATCGACGCAATTTCAAATAATCAGATTATGTAGAAAAT
Organism: Notodromas monacha; assembly: GCA_905338405.1. NCBI lineage: Eukaryota > Metazoa > Arthropoda > Ostracoda > Podocopida > Cyprididae > Notodromas > Notodromas monacha. The sequence continues at coordinate 35,074 of CAJPEX010002550.1, forward strand.
GTCAACAGTGTCCTCGTACTCGTCGAAAATAACAATAAAAACATTTATAACTGCATGCCCGTCAGGAATTATTATTTTTTAAATATTCTGTTCTGTAAATTTATTCTTTCATGAATCCTTCCACTAAATTTCATGACTGTTGAATTGATTACAAAAGAATTAACTTGCAAACAAATTTTTCGAACTGAATTCTTCAAAAATGCGCAGCACTTCATCGATAGAATTCGATCTTACAATTGAAGGACATGTTTCCCTTTCTGAGATAAGTTAAATTGAAAAGAGCTTGAATTCTTCGAGATATGGTATTTGATTGATTGATGATTTGCCTCATCTTTAAAAATTTAAGTACTGTAGAATTAGCAGTTCTTTTACTTGAGTTCTCGTTCTCACTTCAGAGATCTTTTTTTTTAGACTGCAAGCTAGGTTGTTTGATTTACTGAATCGTGAAGAAGAAACGTGAAAAGTGTGCTCAGATCAACGAACTTTAACAAGAATAATGTCTTAGATTGACTGAATTATTTTCTCGAGATCCTAATTTTCTGTTCATTTGTGGGTTAGAGCCCTCGATCGTCATGCGTTTTTATTTATTTATTTATTTTTCAAGACTGCTTGACATGGAATTATCTCATCAAACAGAATCCCAACAAAGCGTTGACCCACCTTTTTAATTTATCGCATGCTCGGAATTTCTCGTGAAATTCCATTAGCGAGTTGGACGTTTTTGGCGCCGTTCCGCGAAGGACGAGTGCTGTGGCATTTCAAGACCGAGATAAAACGTCTTTTAACATGCATCTTACTCTGGTTTCGGGCCGGGTTTTACAGCGCCTTTTTCTGGTCCCCTCGGGTGCTGCCGTTACCCAAGACGCGATAATGACGGTCATCATCCCCGTGAGGTTCATTACCCGGCTCTGGATTACGGCACCGAATTCCACGGACGCGCGTCGCTGTCGAGCATTCCCTTGTCCACTTTTTTTATTTACGTTACCCAAGACGCGATAATGACGGTCATCATCCCCGTGAGGTTCATTACCCGGCTCTGGATTACGGCACCGAATTCCACGGACGCGCGTCGCTGTCGAGCATTCCCTTGTCCACTTTTTTTATTTATTTATTTTTTACTTTTTTCCAACCGAGCATTCCCCGTCGCGTTATCCGGTCGACAACTTTTCAAAGAATAAAGCCAAGGTTTTCTTTTGTTCCAAAAAAAAATCACCGACTTGAACAAAATATATGAAAAAAACTGTTGAAATCGCGTGCGAAAAAAATGGCTCTATACGTAGATGAAGAGCATTTTCAAGGGTTGTCCCACTTGGGCGCGACCTTGGTTATGTCTAGACTCTAGATTATTCATGATTGAAAAAAAAGCATTATGATGTATTCCACGATCATGTTGAAAGGCTCAAAAATTTATTTTGGATTTTAAAACTTTTTTCAATTTACTACTGTATATGTAAATTGAGTGAAACTTTCCAGAGTTCTCCGCCCATGTCTCACAGGGTTGCTAGAAATTTGTCAGCAGGTCAGCTGTAAATTGAAATTTATTCATTGTTTTAATCATAATCTAAAATTTAGAAATATGATGGTTAAAACAGACACAAATCAATTTTTTTAATCATGTGCCTTGTTAACGAATGGATTGCCGAATAAAGATTTTATCGACAGAGGGAAACTCCACCTAATATATAAATGCAGACCAGACATTCAGATATTCTCGATTTGAAAATCTCAAAAATTGACGATAAAAAGTCTTGAAGGAACTGTAGTACAGTATATCTACCGAATTGCCGAAATTTTTGCAGAGGATGTACCATGACTGATATGACAAAACCAATTACTGCATATACAGTACTTAATTTTTAAAATCGAAAAAAATTAGGAGAATGTAAATTTTAGAGACATGTAAAAAAAAAGTTCCTGCGGATGACTGGACATATACACGTACAACACTGTGATGTATTTCCAGGAAAATGAAAAATAGAGTATTGAAACATTACACATATAAGACTCACACATGAACGTGTATATGGGAATGTGAAGGGGAGGGGGGACTCAGTTTTCAAACGTTTGCGACAAAAATTGCAGTTTACAGAATTTTGTGGCCAGTACATTTTCATAGAAAAACAGGTGACCCCTATATAGTCAATTATTCAAGCCTCTCTGAATCAAAACCCTCCCCGATTAAAACAATCAGTTAATCATCCAAATCAAATGCCCTCAAGTCCAATAATGCAATTAAAGTTGAACCTCCCTAGGTTGAATACCTTCCTAACCGGAATTTTTTCACGTCCCTGTCATCTGGAATCCCTGAGAAACGATGCATTAAAAACCTCCCTAACTCAAAGTATTTTTCTCTCAAAACTCTGTAATTCAAATTTTCTGAGGCCTTTTGGTTATTATTTCCTTGAACTAGCAAAAAGAAAATTGATAAAACAAATGATTTTATGCATCTTGTAATGAAGTGAAAGACTGATCGCGCAAATGAAGCCCTGCCTCCAAGTTCAGCAAGCTGTAAACTCATTAAGAAGCAAGTTTAGGCCCAGAATACCCTCATCTACAATTTCCCACAGTTTTTCACTTTTCCTTGCAGCAAAAATGTTTGTTTCCTTTACTCAAAAAATCAAAACCTCCCTGAGTTGAAACCTCCCCAAGTCAAATTTGTTTTCCTGGTCGCTAGAATTTTGACTTGAAGAGGGTCAATCATATACTGTATCCTCTTTAACTCAAAACCTGTTAATTCAATCCTCCCTTTGTCACATATCAAGTCCTTTTGTTGTTAAATTCGGAATAAGTTTCAGAATACTTGTTCCAGGAAAAGAAAGATGTATATCTTTCATATTGACCAGCTGTGTGCGGAATTTTTTACCGGACTAAATATTCTCAAAAAATTAAGCAGTAATTGGCGCGTCTCGGGACGCGCCTGCAAGCTGCTAACCATCCCCTCAATAAAAATGAACTCATCTCTGGGTAAATAACCCTTGCTGAAGAGTCAAATGACCCCTAAAAATCGGAGATCAACCCCACCAGCAGCTGGTCGCTGCCTGTACTCGTCGAAACCTAATATGCTGAACCATTTGTCGCGCTT
>CAJPEX010002551.1:0-22742 GCA_905338405.1 Notodromas monacha
GCGACTTGATTTCCCAGGTGCATGCGGATCTGACACTACGACAGCCATAATGGTGCCTGTAAGAAAGTTAGCGTCTTTAAAGATAAGCACACATTCGCCAGTTACATGCATTCCTTAAATTTCGTGGCACGATGACAGTATTCGGATGACAGGCAGGAATAAATTGCATGTCAGAAAACAAATCTTGAACACAGATCACGAGACGCAAGAACTTGACAATTTTTACCACGTCAGTAATTCAAGGTGACGACGAGCATCAAGTTCAACACATAATGTTAGGTGAAACAGTTCCGCCACGTGGATTTAAGTCAAGAAATACAGTACAGCTAAAAATGCTTGAGTCGAACAGATCGGGAAACTGTTCAGAAAATTGCTTTGGTTTTAGCGCAGAGATTATTCTTGATAGTACTATAAAATACTCCATACCAACGTAGAACTCGGGTATTTCAATGTGCTTCCGACGTTGAAGCATGTCGGCTCGTTCCAGTTTTTCCCTTAATTTGTTCCTCCAATCTAATCGAGGATTCGGGAGAAATTCAGGGAAAATTTGACGGTATTCCGCGGGCGGCAAGGCATCTTTTCCGTCAATTTTCTTCTCGGGCTGAGTCGAAGCTGAGAACGAACGAATGACGGGCGCCCGACATCCTAAACGAAATCGGGAAATTCAAGGTCACGGTAATGTATTACGTGTTAACAAATCAACTAACCTGCACGGGTCAGACGACTCAGTAGTCTTGGAACAAGTACTTCCACGAAGACCATCACAATGAATCAATATTTAAACATCACCAGCCTTACGACACACTCAACATTCTGCTCCGAAAAAATCAAACCCGAAGAAATTTAGCCTCAATAACCACATACTGGCTACTAAATGCCTTCAACAAAGAAACAGTAATCGAAAAATGTTCGCGACGAATATCACAACTAATTGATAACAGTGGAAGTACTTGAGGTTCTCCTCACACTGGTTAACCATTTCAACACTTTCTGACCGCCATATGAAAGCGCTTTTCTCGCTCCTGCTGTGCAGGCCCCTTTGACAGCCTGACCAGCACTCGATTTTTTCACAATTTCCGACATCCCTGAAAATGATCACATTCACACGTAATAAATATGGCTCGAATTCATGAAACATCCTTACTCCAAAGAAGGATATCTCGAGCATCGGGATCGTGAGCAGCAGCAAGAATGGCATCTTCACAATCTTCTATGGAGCCGCCCATCTTGCGCGATTTGTAAATTTCTGTTAGACCCTCGGAAACGTTGCTCGGCAACAAGTTAAGATGATGGAATTTTGCTGCAGGAGTGATATCTTGCTCGAATATGGCCCTTCGGTTGCAAAATTCCAGCCAATCCTTCATGGTATCCAAGGTAGGGCCGTATAATTCTCGGAAGGCAGGCATTTGAGCTTCCACGATGTTTGATACTTTATTTTGGTCCTCACCAAATGTCATACGAACATCGCCGGAGTATGAAATGCCGGCTATTGTCTTGAAAAGCATTTCTTCACTAAATTCTGGTGGAAGAATTAACAAGGCCGCAAGTACTGCCGATCGAAGATTCTTCGATAAAGCTGATGCTACCCGATTGGAGAACTTCGTATTCAAATAATACACTGGCTTATGGAGTCGTCCCGCTACGTAGAGATCTTCCCATTCCAATAAGTCACACAAAAAGTCATCCATATGGATCACTCCATATTTGAAACTCTACAACAGAATAATAAGTTAAAATTGGAATTTTTCTTCAGGTTAAAACCCACCATATCGTCATAATCAACCATCGGATTGAAGTACAGCTTTGCGCCGAATTTCCTCTGGATATCCGTCAGTCGGGAAGGGCCTAGGTGCCTCAAGAATGAATAGTGATCCGGGTTAAGCCGGAGGTTGTCTGAATGCCACGAAGCCGGATTGTCAACCACAAGAATGAGATCCACCATCTTTCCCTGTCCAGCAACATTTAATAAATCATTATTTTAAGCTATATTTCATCGGACAGCTGTCCATAAGACGATTTGTTCACCTTTGTTGACTGTCCAAGTTGCTGATAAACCCCACTACCATAAGCAATAGCAAACGTTCCAGCTTGTGGCAGGGTTGATAAGAATTTCATCGTTTTGGCAACGTTGAATCCCACAATTTGAACCATGTTGTTGCACGTTACACTGGAAAAAGACGACGCAGAATTTACATTAAATCCCCGAAAAGAAACGGGAGAAATGTATTGCCACTGGAGCATTTTTTGGCTAAAGAACTGAAGCTCATGACGCGCATTTCACTCCTCGAAGAAAGAAATCCAATAACTGACAACATCAAAGACGCTTCATAAATAACGGAATCGTTACATTGCATTCTTCCTCACTTAAGTTTGACAGACCGCGTGAAAATCAAGTCACGAAACTTCGGGAACCACGTGTTGCGAGTTCGCCAAAGGCTGCACCCATGACATCATCAGCTAAACTCTGTGTTACTGACGTAAAAGAACGCAGAAGAATAGCGCGCATGGATCAGTTAACGGAAGATGTTCTCCGAGTGAACTTACGGATGTTCATGACAGATAACTTAGTCGGTTCATATTTGTCAACGTGAATTGTGAAGCGAATAAGTAGAGGCTGTAGTGATGCCTGCGATTGTGGCGTCACGCCCCCGGCTACCAAATGTTCGCGATTATTTTAGTTTCCAAAGATGTGTTGTGCTGCACTATCTCACGCACCTTCGTTCCATCGCATTAGATTTCGTCGAGATTTTCCTCTGAAAAAAATACGGAGCTTTAAATTATGCGAACCTTTGTTGAGATTTTAACTGTCACTTTTGGTGCATTTCATCGGTTTTTTCTTCTATTTCTTTCCAGTATTTGAAATGTTGTGACAGAAACACGCGGAAAACTGTACCCGAAATGGTGTCTCCCGATTCTCCTGGAATGGTAAGTTCTCGTTTATAAATTGCCTATAGGGTTCACTATCGCTGAATCTTNTTCATCGGTTTTTTCTTCTATTTCTTTCCAGTATTTGAAATGTTGTGACAGAAACACGCGGAAAACTGTACCCGAAATGGTGTCTCCCGATTCTCCTGGAATGGTAAGTTCTCGTTTATAAATTGCCTATAGGGTTCACTATCGCTGAATCTTATTTTCACAGATCGGAGTGATAGACAATCAACCAGTATGGGTGGAAGACCCTACACACGGCTTCGTGCTGGGAAAAATAGTCGATCTAGGATCCAAGGAAGCTCGTGTTCAACTCATCGGCTGCTCGAAGTTGTCCAACTGCCCGTATGATAGGATTTTTCCCGCTGAAGACGGAGATAAAGATGTAGAAGATAACTGTAAGTATCTCATTTTATTTTTCATAATGCGTATGCCTTCTTTTGCAGCCGACAAAGCGTTCAGAGATATGAAAGTCTTGTCTCAATCGCAGTCTATGATAGTTTCTGGTGAATCTGGGGCTGGAAAAACAGAATCAACCAAATATATTCTTCGATATTTATGCGAAACCGGTGGATACGCTGCTGGTCCAATTGAACAGCGGATTTTGGATGGTAATTTTTCAATATCGAATTTCTCGAAGTTTTGTGAATAAAATATCTTCAATCCTTTTTCAGCCAATCCCGTGCTCGAAGCTTTCGGAAATGCAAAGACCACAAGGAACTCCAACTCATCGCGATTTGGGATTAAACAGCTTTAAGTAAAAAGGTTCAGAATACCGCAACACCCGCCAATATATAGAGTAATGAACGAGCTTTTCTCAGCTTAAACGTCGGTCTTACACCTGCTTGCATTAATAGTGTAAAAGATGGTACTGTGTTCTGGGGCCCCTGCAGAACTCAAGATGAAGATGGGGTTAGAAAACCCTGAAAAATTTCACGTGAGCGTTATTTTTTTTATCAAGTTTAACCAGGATTTTAAAAATGCCTCTCGTTCAGTATCTAGTGAATCGGGGATCTAAAACTCAACACACTAGAAATTTACGCAATGACGCTAGTGACTTCGTGAAAATCGACAAGGTGAGTGGTTTTTTTTCATCCCTTTTAAATTTGAAAAATTGCCGATAATTCTGGCGAAGCTGCCTATTGCATTTTCAAGAATTGAAAAAGGGTTGAACATTTTATTTATTTTTTTTAGTATAAAAATTTGCATAATTTTGACGAAGCTACATGAAAGGATGTAGAAATTCGGACAGCTAATCTGTGATATGATGTTTAAAAAGACCAGATTTTGTCAGCTGCTCGAAGAAAAAATTCTTATTACTTACCATTGCAAGATCTAGATACTCAGGTTTTCGGCGTCTCTCTAAAATGACCGCGAGTGCTTGCCTTTAGTTTTATAGCCATGCTATAGAACGATGATTGCTCAACCTCATCATGTCGTCAAATACAGTTAATTGCTTATTGCTCACCATTGTGCGAGCTTTGTTCTCATCCTTGATACTAATTGGCGTGATGCGTTTTACTGTGATCAAACGAGCATTGAGTTACGTTTTTTTTCCCCTTTTAGGGCAGTCACTCTTTTCCCCTTTTTTTAGTTCGGGTCTTTAAGGATTTTTTTTAGCGCCGTGGAGGTAATTGCTGTCATAGTTCTTGGGTTAAAAGAAGTTCTACAGTGCTTCTTCTATGTCGACTTCGGGACTGTGTGTTGGTTTTTACATGGGTTGGTTCAAAAGTTTGATAAAATCCCTAAATATTTATACCTTGATCGCACATTAACAGTCAACGTTTTCATGCGCATATTTCTGCTTTCAAATCAGAATTTTCCAAACTACTGTACGGTACGGAGATTAATGTCGACATTAAGATGAAACTTGGAAAAATTACTGATGTGTTGAACTACTGTTCAGTTGCAGAAAGGATTCAAAAATTGTGTACTCTAAATTTAAGGATTAAGCGCAACTTGCATTGTCAATATCACTAGCACAAGAAATGGTCACGATCAAAATCCTTCTACACATTGTTGTTGGCTGTGAAGCATTATGTCAGAAGCTATTTTCTTTGTTTTGAAAATAATCGGTAATCTGAAATTTTTGAAACTTGTGACTGTTCCGGTTAACCCTATAGTTCCTCGCTGAGATGAAGTGCACTTTAAATCTGTCTCTTAATTTCAATTTCAAATGGAACAAATTTTGAAGAATTGAATAATACTGAGGTCAAAAGTATTGTATTCTTATCATATAACTGTTTTGAGAACTTGTGATGCAAGAGTGGGAAATCTGTTCAACCAACCTTTCATATCCTTGGGATGCACAAAAATCATTATGGCAACGTTATTATCGCCAGAAACTTCTTGTGAATTTTTTTTTTTTTTCCTGTGAATGAAAGTAATCAACTTTTGGAATACTGTACAGTACTTCACCTTAATTTTCGATGCGGATTTTTTTGAATTTGTTCCGAGACCTATGCAACCCGTAGAGACGACCTCTAGCGGTCCTCTAAATGTGTTATCAACGACGGCAGGAAGTGGACCCCTTGTATCTTAAACTTTTACTGCACCTGCTAAGGGTGCCTGGCTCCAGATTAACTCCGGCGTCGTTGAAATCTCTTGAAGAAGCATCTCGTTTAATGAAGCTTGATGTTGGGGAATTGAAATTAGGTAATATTAACTTTTGCTTCGAGTTGGGGAATTTGTGTTTTTAATCCAGCTCAATGAATTTTTGTTTCTCAAAGGTTTGGCTTTCAGAACGATGCAAACCGCTTGTGGGGATGTGATAAATGTACCACTGAAACCTCGAGAAGCAGCCAGTGCGAGAGACGCCCTAGCAAAGTCCATGTACTCTAGGCTGTTTGACAATATTGTATCAAGAATCAACGCGTCAATCCCTTTCCAAACATCTGCGTTTTACATTGGCGTATTGGATATAGCTGGCTTTGGTATGTATCGATCCTTCGAGCTAATATTAAACGTGATATCTGGTGCGCACCGTAATTTTATAGTCTTTATATGATTAAATTTAATGTCAGAGTTGTTGTAACAAATTCAAATTTAATAATCGTTCAGTTTCATAATTTTTGGCGAATTTAACTTCGAGAGGGATATTATGACTAACAGGTATGTTGGAACGAGAATTGGGAGGAAAAATGTGTCAACTACTTTCTCACTTTCGCACTATAAATTCATAGGCCATCAATTCTCAGTTTTTATTTTATTTTTATTTTCCATTTTTGTAAGCTTTTTGAGTTGTGAATCTGTCTAAAAGTATACTCCATTATTGGTATCACAAATTTACTTCAAATACTTTTCACCGTTCTGGAAAGCTTGTCGAAATGTGAATTTGTATGAAACGCCGAAGTCAAACATTTTATTGAAGAGCGTGCTCCAGCATTTCCCCGAATTCTGTGATTCCGTATTTTCGTGTGCGTCCATATTTTCTTTGCGTAATGCGTAAGTTTTGTGACTTTCCTCTCAAACTGGTCGTTCCAAAAAGTCTTATAAAGGGTTTTTTACCTAAACTCGTCAAGACGTATTTGATAACGTTACTCTTCGACGTCTGCAAGAAGTTGCTCGCCCAAGACGTAGTGCTTGTCTAGGAGATGCGAGTCCTTCCCTTGCAAGTACCTCGAATCACTTATGCAGACAATAGTGATTGCATTCGTGAGTATTCATGTCATCATGCCGTAAATTCCATTTGAGAATTTGTTACACGGGTTATTTTCTGTGATAATTCATGGTGACCTGAATCTGCAATTTTACATTCAATTTATGGGTGTCATCTGCATTTCAGTTAATTTAAATTTGTGTCAAGTTGAATATAAATCGGTTGGATTTAAAGATGAGGGAAGCACCTGCCCGATGTTCTGGGAGGAATGTATTGAACTAGGTTTTGAGAAGAATGTCGTTTAAGAATGTGCGATCAATGTTTTTTTTTCAGAGTTGGTAGAAGACAAGATGGGGGTGATAGATCTTCTGAACGAAGAAGGGAAACTACCGAAACCCGACGCTTGCCACTTCACAGCCGCAGTTCACAAGAACCTTCATGGCCATTTCAGACTCGAATTGCCAAGATGCTCAAAATTACGACAACATCGCGAACTGCGGGATGACGAGGGTTTCATCATTAGGCATTTCGCTGGAGCAGTTTGCTACGAAACTGTGCGTTTCATGATTTAATGATGTTTTGAGTAAGAACTAATGAATATTTTTTGGCTGGCAGGCTCAATTCATTGAGAAGAACAATGACGCATTGCATAGTTCCTTGGAGGCTCTGGTTTGTGAAGCAAAAAATCATTTCTTGAAATCCTTGTTTGAAACTGTTGATCAACCAAAGCGATCTGGAAAATTAAACTACGTTTCTGTTGCGTCCAAGTTTCGTGGGCAGTTGAATGAGCTGATGGAGAAGCTTCAGTCAACAGTAAGAAAAGTGCATTCTTTTCCGTCAAGGGTTTATTTATACCTTTTTTTATGACAAAAGGGAACCAGCTTTATAAGATGCATCAAACCAAACGGTAAAATGGCACCCAAAGACTTTGATGGAGGTGGAATATTGTCTCAGCTACAGTGCGCTGGAATGGGGAGTGTTTTGAAACTCATGCAACAGGGTTACCCCTCAAGGTCAGTTTTAAAATTCCATTTCGCGTTGCTAAAGTCTTCAAATGTAATTTCTTCTTTAGAACTGGATTCCAAAGTCTGCATGAAATGTACAAACAGTATTTGCCTGGGAAGTTGGCACGTTTGGATGCGCGTTTGTTCTGCAAAGCCTTGTTTAAGGCCCTTGGATTAAACGATACAGATTTCAAGTTTGGTGTTTCCAAAGTGTTCTTTCGAGCCGGAAAGTTTGCAGAGTTTGATCAGATGCTGAAATCTGATCCTGAAAATCTGGCTGCCTTGGTGGATCGCGTGAAGCAGTGGCTGCTGAGATCAAGGTGGAAGAAGGTTCAATGGGGTGCTATTATGGTTATTAAACGTGAGTTTATTCCGTATCCGTTATGTTGAAATGGAATGCCATCTTTTGTGGGTTGTTGAAGTGATCGCAATGTTTGAAAATTTGGAATGTCAACTTAATATCTTTTTAATATTTTTCGTTCATCAGCTTTTTATTGAATATGATCGCTTATTGTCACAAAAAAAAATTAGCTAACGCGGAGGGACGTGAACCCTGCTCTAAAACTGGAAAAGGGAAATTGTTTCTGTGCTGTGTTGGTGAAGAGCAGTAAAATTGCTTTTCAGCTTCCAATAATTTTTTTAAATTTCAGTTTTAGAAATCGACCAAAGTAAATTTTGAACATTTTCGACGTGGACAAAGACACTGTACTGTGGTAAAAATAAAAAGTCTTGCTGCGTGTGGATGAAGATATTTGTTTTAAGTACTACGATATTTTTTTGCCATATTGGTGTGATGTTCCATTCAAAATTAAATTAAAGATGAAAGCATAAAATCGTTTCCGGTTTGAACAGTACAAATATTGCCTGAAAATACCTTCTCATATTTTCGATCAAATGCAGTCGCTCTTAGCGTAGTAATAATTAAAGTTGTGTTTAATCTTACGGAATATTTGTTCAATTTTCAGTAACGAAGAAGATTGAATACAGGAGAGAGAATCTAATCGTGATGCAGAAAATGGTCCGAATGCATCAGGCTCGAAAACAACATCAGCCAAGATATACGGGGATCTCAAGACTAAAAAAGCTGCAGGCAAGTATTGGAAAATATTTTTTTCATTTCTTTGACTTTACGCGTCAAATGACGCACGGGGATAGATTTTTGTATTATTTATTTTTAGTGCATGCTTTCAAAAGAAATGAAAACATCATTCATCTTGAATTCCCCTATGGAGTGCTCAAACCGAGGTACCATTTGTCGTTGACAAATGTTTTTTTTTTTGCTTGCAATCGCAGATCAACCTGGACCACATGCAGAGAATTGCGAGTGAGCTGAAAGCAAACAGAGAGAACTCTCTGAGCATTGTTGCCAATCTCGACAGGAATCTCATGGCTGCTATCACGAAAATCAAGGTTTGTTCTCAGCGGATTCCCAAGGGGGAGAACTGAAGTTTCTGCTGTTAGTTGCCATTTAAAAATAATGAGTGAATAAATCGATCAAATGATGTTTCTCAGGCACTGAAGGAGCTTCCTACATTTTATTATAATTCTTTATTCCCTGAGCTTTTTTCCAAGAAAGAATCGAGCTCAAATGAAATTGTTCGCAGTAAAATGGCTTCCGCGCTTGGCTGTCAGCTTTTGAAGTATGTGCTGGGGGAAAAAGAGCTTGAAAGTAATTTCCGTGGGATGAATTTATTATCAACAATTCTATCAAAATTGATCAGAGAGATATAAAGATTGAACGTCATATGTTACCAGGAACGTTATTTTCCCATCTATCCCCTTCCCAAAAGGTTTCTGTACCAACCTGAAAAGTGTTCTTCACAATTTTCTTTCTCAACTTTTTTGAACAAAGTTGTACTGGAAGGTGAAAAATACAGGTATTCCATTAGTATTATTTTTAATCATTTTTTTATGGCAGCCTATCTGAAAGAACTTCAGCACTATCCTTCCTGTCAAACCCCGGAGAAATTGTTTGTTGGCACGCAAAGGTTTTACATCAAATGTAAGCAATTTATATTCCTCCCGTTTATTTCTTCTCTGTCTGGAACATAGACGGACGATAAGATCTTGAGGTCGACGATAGAAGCTGATTACGTGGAGATTGTCACACGAGTCAACAAGGAGCTGATATTGCTGGACAAGAAATTGGAGCAGCAAAAAACTGCCGAAGAACAGGAGAAGCTGCGTCGGATACAAGAACAGATGGAGGCTGATAGGAAGCGGGAGGAAGAAGAAAAACTCCGAGTGGCGGAAGAAGCCACGATGAAGCGGAAGTGAGTCCGCTGACTTGAGTTTTCGACGCTTTTGGAAAATTCGCAGTCCATTGCAATTGATAAAATTGATAGGGTCTGACCTTTTGTCAGTAACTTTTCTTGAATTGACCAATTACGAATACGATGGTAATTTTTATTTTATTTTAGCTCTATCCCAGGGCAGATTAAAACGTACGCAAAATTTCTAGCTGACTGCACAAAAATAGTCAAGAAGTAAAAGTCAGAATTTTCTCGTCACTAATAAGAGGTATTCGTACAAATCTTTTCTCGTTCTAAAAAAAAAATAATTGATGGAAATTTTAGAACGTTTTAACTAACATGGACGCAGTAATTCCAAGGTTTGAACAAAAAAGCCGTCTGTTGAAGAGTCAATGAAAGAGTATGATCGGAAAAGCAACACGAATATATTCATGTGTAAATTTAAAAAAATTCCTTCAAAATACCATAGTGAGAAATAAATGCCCAATATGTGGGCCTTTGCTGAGAAAACGGTCAATGGTTTACGGATGAGCCATTTTGGTTTCAATGCCTGTTCTCATTTTTGTAAGTCCAAGAAGTTTTGGAATTACCCTAGATATCCGTAAAAGCAAAGTTGAGTAAACTATTCGAGGTTCATTTCCTTACCCACTTGATAATTTCTCTTTTAGCAAGGATAAAAATTGATCACATCTTCCTGAACCCTTTTTCCGGGTTTTTTTTGTGATTTGGAAGAAATCTGCTTTCCAAGACTATGGAGCAAATATTTTAATGATCATATATTCAACCCTTCTGATTGCATATTTTTATTTCTAGAAAATCTCAAATAGAAGTGCAAAGGCGGCTAGAGGAAGAAGAAGCGAGGCAATTGGAAGCTCTGGCAGTCAAAGCTGAGGCTGAGAGAGAAACAATCGCCGCCCGACATCGGTTGAATACGACTCAGTTTGCCTCCATGAGCGTCGAAGAACGGTACCGTTTCCGATATCTTCTTCTAAGTAACCGGTCTGTCGTCAACCTTGTTCTCGCGGCTCTGGCCCTTGAACGGAACTCTAACCGTTCCCTTTACCCGCAGGTCCACTAGTAGGGAACAGAGATCGTCGACATTTCTTTTTTTTTTTTCTCGTGCCGGAATCCAGACATTTGTTCCCATCTATTTCGTGGGAAATTCAGCGATTGAGGGCTTCCTTTGAACTCGGTATTCCGACTTGTTTAGAGGGGTATGGAAAAGTTTGCTGTCTCTTTGTAAATATTGTGCTGTGTGTGATAACTGGTTCACCTTCCTTTTGGTAGAATTTTATCTCCAGCTGTGGCATCAATTTTTCCCAAGAAAAAGTTTAACGATTGAGGAACGAAAATTAAATTAGTTCGGAAGCGGTCTCGAATTTTCAAACGCGTGTGAACTTTTTCTGACTTGATTGGTTTCCTTTTTCCCTCCTCTTCGTTAGGATGAAGAAGTTGCTGCTAATCAGTGGGGCTCGGGAGCTGCGTCTCCGGTGAAAACAGATCCGACCAAATACGATCTGACCAAGTGGAAGTACTCGGATTTGAGGGACGCGATCAACACGTCGTGTGACGTGGACCTTCTCGAGGTGCTTAAGGCCTTGTCAGAATAATTGGTCATTTGGATTCCTTGACCTTTTCTTTCATATTTTTCCGATGTAGGCTTGCAGAGAAGAGTTTCATAGGCGATTGAAAGTGTACCACAGTTGGAAAGCGAAGAACAAGAAACGGATCGAGGCCATGGGGCATCAACGAGCTCCGCAATCCGTTCTGGATTCAGGTTTGTAACTCCTTTTTTTTTTCAATTTAATGACGGATTGAAATTAGTCACGAATAATTGACGGCTTTTCCGCATTTCAAGCCGAACCTTGCTTCCTGAGTGTACGGCAGATGTTGCCTGAATAACCTCGTCTGCTTCGAAGTAGCCGAAGCGATTTTGAACTTAATTAATTATTACTATTTTAATAAGCCAACCTAACGAAGACCTCGCTGAAATTATATGTACGGGTTTTCGAAATGCAGGCTACATCCGTGTAATGGCAAAGAAAAGCCTGATAAGGTGTTGTACTTGCGGTCGTCCGACGTTAAAATATAAGTAATAAAATCCCTTCGTAAAAATTCCTGAGATTTGAATTATCTAACCTCAAGAAGTGTGCTTCTCTTGATCGATTGATCGAATTTTATTAATTCAAGTACTGTATTTGATTGACCAGAGTAAATTTTCGATGTAATTTCCGTGGAATTAATGATCAATTCTTACTTTTTTAATTAGAATAACGCGGAATTTTGCGTCGATAATTGCACTTGCAAGAAGGTTCGATGAACTCGTATCTTTGTCTATGATTCTTCTTATATACAAATTTTTGAAAATACATGTTCTGTACCATATTATAATGCTCGCTTTTCAAAGAAGAACATAAGCAAGAATGAAGAAAATGTGACGTATGTTTCAAGTACACCGATGATTCGATTACTGAAAATCTTACTGTCAAGTATTGTACGTATATCCTGGAAATGAAGTACAGATGATACAATACGTCGTGCAGTAAAGATTGAGCGATTGGTGGTACAGTACTTGGTATCGTGGAGATTTATTCACGAACTCTGCATATGTCGTGTTGAATGCGGTGAAAATCAGAAAGCTGGGAAACATTCTTGAAATTTTATTGTGAACTTGGATCTTTATTTTTTTAGATTCTTGTCTGAGATTTCAACGGTCTTCAGAACATGGCTTGAAACGTTTCTTTTTTTTTCAGCTATGCGTGCCGCTGGGGCAAGTGGTTCATCAGGAACAGTTAGTCGTGGTACAGGTAAGCAGAGGTACTTCAGGATCCCGTTTGTTCGTCCTGTCGGTGACGAGGCAAGAGCCGAACTGGCAGCTGTAACTGGTGGCAGGAAGGGCTGGTGGTACGCCCACTTTGATGGTCCCTACGTTGCCCGTCAGATGGAGCTGCACGATCACCGATCACCTGTGCTGCTTCTAGCTGGTGCGATAAACAATTTTGTAATACCGTACTCTATTGTACCTTATTTACCCCAATTTAAGGTGTGAAGTACTACTTTTTTTTAGCACAGAGAATTAGTCTTCATTTTTTCGACAAATCAATGTTTGAAAATACAAAAATTGCACGTAAGACGCGCAACCCTGGTGCTAATGACCCGCAAATCAATTTATTTCTGTATAATAAATTCATAAAAAGATTAATTTCTTTCTACGAAAAAGTAGCACAGGAAAATAGGGTGCATCATCATTTTCAAGCAAAAGCTATCCCGGTGTGAGACACGCAACCCGGGTATTTGTGACCCAAAAATCAATTTATTTTAGGAAATTCACAGCGAACTTTGAAATTTGGGCTAGTAAACTGTGAATTCAACTACGCTGCATCTGTTTTTGTTTCACATTTTCAACAGCAAGTTTGATGTATGCCTAAATGTTTATTTTTGCTCATTCTAGGTTCTAAAAAATAACTTTAAAATTCGGTGAATCTTTATGGAGTTTGGAGTTTGACACACATCAGAAATGTGCAGAACAAAATGTTCACCCGACTAAGACGGGCACCCTGCTTTATTTTTAGCTCAATTTTCAGGAAAAGGATTTGGTTGGTCCTTGAGTAAAAATGTAATATTTTAAAATTATCATAAATTTAAAATTAAATTCGAGTTTGAAATTGATTTGAGCTATTCCTTACTAGCATCCTAAGTTCAGTGGTTCAACATTTGAAATCCAAATTTCTGTTGGAAGTCTTGCAGGGAATTTATCTGGTAACGTATACCGGAGGAATTAAACAAGCTTTGCATTTGATGGTACAAATAAAAGATTTACTATCATGTGACGGCAAAATATTCTTGAATGAAGAAATTATTTTTCCACAGGAAAAGATGACGTTCACATGTGTGAATTGACGTTGGAGGAAACCGGACTCACGAGGAAAAAAGGAGCGGAGATTTTGGAGGAAGAATTCGAAAAGGAATGGAGGAATCACGGAGGTCTTCCGTACACTCGACGTTAGTTGTCACGCAATCAAGAATACTCCTGTGGATAATCGGAACTCAGTTTTGCTTCGTGCCTTTTTGCGATGACGTGTCTTGCAAAAACGACGTTTGCTGTCGAAAGTATTTCGTGCCGAAAGCAGCTTTTCAATCAAAATTTTTTTTTTAAAGCTCAATGGATTACAGCAACAGAATTGCTTTGTCTGACGAGGACCAATGATGTGATGGTCGAATTTTTGTCCCTGTGCCACTGATTTTTAAATTTAAACTTTCCTCAGAACTCCTGCCATTCCAGTGCCTGTCTGTGGTTTTTGGAAATTTTGGCAACTGAACTTTCCGGCAGCTATTTGAACAATCTCAAGAATTTGTGTACATTTTTTTTAATTTGAAGCAATAGATGGAGGCATGGTTTTTAGCGACGGAAATTCCGAGTTTTAGGGGACTGATACTAGTCGGGATTAATATGCTTTTAATGGATTGACTTGACTGGTTTCAAATGTGCCATGGTGCGTGTGAAACTCAAAGAATCGTAGTCTGCTGAAGAGAGCTTCCTGTGTGCTTATGTTTCCTCTGAATTGTGCAACTTGTCTCTGTGAGATGTTTGGATACTAAAGACATTGACAGTGTTCGGTGTTCATTTATTTGCGTGCATTTCTTACTCAGAGAATACTGCAAGTACATTTAAGAATTATTCCAAAGGCAGGCTGAAGACTTTAATATTTAAATACATTTATGTTCAAAAGTCAAACCAAGCTTTTTATACCACTATTTTCTGAAAAATGGATATTTCGTGTTCAGAAATCAACATTTGAGAAAGCTTGGTGAAACCTTGAATTGATTGCTGGAACATGTTCAATAACTAAATCTATATTTTAGTGCATTATCTATAGAAGAGATCATACTTGATAAGGTGTTGTACAGTTGAACCTCTCCAATTTGAATTTTGTGGGACCATAAAAAAAATTTGACTTAAGGGGGTTTTGAATTGAGCTACAATGCAAAGCCCTTTTGTTCTGGGAAACAGAAAATTTTCCAAAATTTGTATATTTAGGGGCTGAAATTGCTTCTTTGATGAGTTGAAAGGATGCTGCTTATTGAGGCAAGGGTTCATTTGCCCAATTAAGTCTTTCACGTCCTTCTAAAACAAATTAATTTCTGTTTTTAGTGCTTTTTTCTTTCTTGTGTCAGAAAAATAAAAGCCAACAGGCCACAGAATATTCAACTTACAGAGGTTTGAGAGGGGAAAGCCTTTGATAAGGTTTTTCATGCATTAATTCTAAGGGGATGCAGACAGGACCTGAAAAAAAATTTGCCTTTGGGGGTTATTCAACTTGGGGAATTTTGAGTTATCAAGGTTCAACTGTATTTTAATTGAAAACTTCAGTGTGGGAGAATCTTGTTGCACCAAATTAGGTTGTGATGAATTCTTTCCCAAAATGAATTAGTGTTAATGTCTGTCCAGTAGCAAGCTTCCTGTGTGCTTATGTTTCCTCTGAATTGTGCAACTTGTCTCTGTGAGATGTTTGGATACTAAAGACATTGACAGTGTTCGGTGTTCATTTATTTGCGTGCATTTCTTACTCAGAGAATACTGTAAGTACGTTTAAGCATAATTCCAATCCAAAGGCCGGCTGAAGACTTTACTCTTTGAATAAATGTATTTTCAAAAGTCAAACCAAGCCTTTTATACCACTATTTTCTGAAGAAATGGATATTCAGTGTTCAGAAATCAATATTTGAGAAAGCTTGGTGAAACCTTGAATTGATTGCTGGAACATGTCCAATAACTAAATCTATTTTGTAGTGCATAATCTATAGAAGAGATCACACTTGATAATGTGTTGTACAGTTGAACCTCTCTAATTTGAATTTCATGGGACCATCAAAAAATATTTGACTTGAGGAGGTTTTGAATTGAGCTATAATACAAAGCCCTTTCATTCTGGGAAACAAACATTTTTATATTCTGGGGCTGAAATTGCTTCGTTAATGAGTTGAGAGGATGCTGAATTTTGAGGCAAGGGTTCATTTGCCCAATTAAGTCTTTAAATTCCTTTTAGAACAAATTAATTTATGTTTTCAGTGCTTTTTTCTTTCTTGTGTCAGAAAAATAAAAGGCAACAGAATATTCAACTCACAGAGGTTTGAGAGGGAAAGCCTTCAATTAGGTTTTTCATGCATTAATTCTAATGGGATTCAGACAGGACCTGAAAAAAAATTTGCCTTTGGGGTTATTCAACTTAGGGAGTTTTGAGTTATCAAGGTTCAACTGTATTTTAATTGAAAACTTCAGTGTGGGAGAATCTTGTTGCACCAAATTAGGTTGTGATGAATTCTTTCCCAAAATGAATTAGTGTTAATGTCTGTCCAGTAGCCAAAACAACCTTTGAATTTCCTTAACCCTTGGACAGCAGCAGCCTCCTTTCCATCCCAGGGCAATAAGTTAGACTTTTTCCCCATGGGCCTGCATTATATTTTTGCACAAGGTTATGCAACTCCTGCCAGGTGGGGGAGGGCAAAGTTGGATTTTATCCATGGATAAAGAAATGTTGGGAAAGTCCTGAGTTGGACTTTTTCTGTATTGACCTCTAACCTGGGCTCCTGGCTTTCAAGCTTGAATTCAATCTTTGAATGGGGAAACAAGCCAGGGGAAAAAAGGGAGACTTGAAGTTTTTTTTTGCATTTTCAGGTGAAATTTTTCTGTGGAAAATTAAAAAAAAAAGTGCCAGGATTTTTCCAGACTTTGCCCTGTACACACTGTTGCAGTTTTTTTCAATTCCACTCATGAGTGCAGCCAAAATCTGCAAAAAAGTCCAACTTTGCTGCAGAAGGGTTAAAATATATAAAATTTTTAAATATTTTGTAATGGTATTTTCACTGGAACTGCTGGCTTTGTTGTAAACGTGTAATACAATTTTTTGTTATTTGGCTTTTTATGACTCTAGCTCAATTCCCCTTCTGATGAAAGTTCAGGCAAAGTTTCTCTTTGCCACATTTCTCACATTAGCGGGTGATAATTTTTTGGGTGTTCCCAAAATGTAAAAGCAAAAATGAAGGTAAAGTACTTCACTGCTACATTATAAGTCTGCAGTACCAGTACAGCACCAACAATACGCCAATATGAGGTCACTGTTACATAGAAATGCACTATTTGTAACCTCAAATCTGTGAAATTTTATTTTGAAATTCTAGCTTTTAGCTTCCAAGAGATAACTGCGTTTGAAAATCGGTCGGTCGTGCATAAATTAATTTTTATACGGTATCATACATCAGCATGAAGTACCGATCGAGTTATATATTTCTCATTGTTTTCCTTTATCCTTTCTTGGTTGCGCCTATTCGTTCGGAAGAGCATTTACATGTACATGCGGGAAGGAAAACTCGCATATATACAGTACTTACAGAGCATGTGTTGTTTTAATCAATGTTTTCATCTTTCCTTTTCTTTTTGCTGACGACGAGGTTCTGACGAGAAAGGAAACTGGAGTTATAGTGATCTGATTTATCGGGTGTATCGGACGTCATCCGAATCCCGTTTGATGTCTTTGACGACCGACATCATGGCGGCCAGCTGCATACAGTAGACAAGCCATGTTAACTTGCCTAATTTCTTTGTACAGCTTCTGTGTTGCTGCTGGTGGCGGCGGTTGGGTTCAGGGTCAAGAAGGCGTCCCCCGCCGGATCGCATTCCGATCGGCTTCCAAATCACGTCTGCGGCGGTTCTTGGCATTCCGCCTCATCCCTGCTGGACTTGGTAGAAAGAATCTCTTCATACGAAGAACCTCGTTAAAATGAGTTTTTGCTTGCGATAAAATTCTTCAAGTTACCTTTAGTTTAGTTTTGAGTCTCGATATAACCGATTTTTCATCATCGCCTCGCGTCTCATTACTTGATTCCCTGACATTTTTCGTGGGCATTAATCAAGGCGTGGTTCATAGTAGCGTAAACACACAGCCAAGGAATTGGCTAAAAGAACTGAATGAACTGCAATAATTTATTTTTTAATTGGCTACACAAAATCGAGGTGTGCCTCATGTTCAATGACATCTTTTAGGTAAAGCTATCTTATATTTGCTGTGCAACTTGCTGCTGACCAGCATCATCTTTTGAACAAAACTCATTTTGATGCTCAATTTTAAACTAATTCAAACTGAAGTGAAATTTTCACTACAAGCAGGGCAAGAATCCTGGCTTTTCGTGGGTGTGCAACGAAGGAAGATTCTGTTGGAGTATAAGTAAAATCCTCGTACTTATTCTCTCATGTTGGAAAGGAAATTTGAAGCACTTTTACTGTTCTGAAAAACGCCCATGAAAAATTTAAAGATATATTGAATAAACTTTAAAAAAAATTTACAACAAACAGAAGTAAATAATTATTACCAACAATATTCATAGCCCTCAAGAACATAAAAAAGCCAAGGACCTTCTGCGCATTGAAAAGGAAATTACTTCCACGTGATCAGATGTGCATAATTAATCTACGCTAAATCGAGCATGCACATATTGCACTTTGTTTAAACTGGTTGGATACATGTAATTCACATTACACTATTACAGTACATCCAAAACCTTGAATTCAATCATGTGTTGTGTTTGAAAGTTACGCTTGGGGCTTATTTTATGTGTAAATTGAAAGACGTGCAAATCCCTTCAGGCTCAATGAGTAAAGATAATTTTTGATTCCAGTAATTAAAAAAAGAACCTGCCATCATACACATGAATCTATAGATTATCTAAACAATCCTCCCCTGGGTTGAAAACTTCTCTAAATTTGAATTTCAAGTTATCCATTTCCTAAATCAATTATGACCGAAATTTCATAAAATTCCATGAATTTTTTCATAAAATCAATTTCGTTTTGCCGATCACTTTTTCAATTTGGAAATTTCATTGCTGTACAGGTTCTTTGTCGAACGGGATCCACTGACAGTACAGTATTTTACTTCATGAAGATTATCTGCTTCACAGTGATCGCCATGTAAGTTGATGTCATGACATGCTTTGTAACAATATGTGAAATTTTCTTGCATTACAGATGTACCCCAACGTGTCTTTTTCTAGATAAATCCTCAGAGGGTTATTGTCCTGAAATTCTGTGCAGTACTTTCTATACGCGATATACTTTCTCATTGTAAAAAGCTGAGCTTATTCCAGAGTGCACCAACAGAAAATCGCGCAGCAATTCCTGGTAGCAACTGCAGGTTAACAGCTTATCCGACAATCTAAAAAAGGCGGGTGCATTTCTGACGACAATCCCTCTCTCCACGTTTCACCTTTTCCGTCCATTGCGTGACTAGAGAGCATCAAACCCGAGCGACACGTCCACACGTGGGCGGAGCCACGGTGGATGCATGGGGTGAGGGGAACACGCCTGCCGAAGGCGGGCTCACGAGGCAAACGGCTATGAATCCGTGGCACACGGGCGGAGCCATGCGGAAGCCACCTCCCACTTTCCTGGCTCAAAGCCGTCGACCTGCAGTCCCGCCGCGCTGTCGCCGCGTCACTCGGCTGAGAACAGGCGTTGCGCAAATGTGTCTGATATGTGGTAGGAGAAACTTCCTTCCGGAATAATGGTGTCGATTGCTTACGTGGCGGCTTTCGTGGTCTGCGATTCTTCTTGGTTGCTTTTTAATTCCTCTTGTTGTTGTCGTCGTCTTCATTCACCTGTTGAAGTATTCTATGGATGGCCGAATAACTGACTTGAGTTTGTGCTGGTTGCTTTTTCAGTTGTTGATTTTGACAAGTATCAACGCCGCGTTTCGCGTTGCTATAGAAAAACAATATTCTTTCAAAATGCACATTTTAAGAAGGGAAATTGTAAAAGATAAGTTCGCTGTGTTTGAGACTGAAAATAGATTTGCTAACTGAGGCTTTGTTTTCTCTTCATCTGAGCTGTGGTAAATTTTGGAGCGCCGGAAAATAATATTTTTTGAAATTTCTGTCAGTTGCAAATTTGTGGGAGAGTTTGAATTATTCCCGGATTTCTAGATGCAAGTTTTCTGCGTGTTATTAGCTGTTGTATGAGGATGTGGAGGCAATTCATGCATGATTTGATTTGAAGGCTAGAAATAGCTTGAAAGCATCGTTCGTTTTCTTACATCGGAATTTACATGAAATTCTTCCGGAAAAGTCCAGTTTTGAATTTGCTGATGGTTAAACAAAGATTTTTTAGCGTGATTAGCTTCCGTACAACTTTTGCTGATGCTTCATGCGTGATGTGATTTGTAGATTGGAAAAATGGCAGAATATGCATTTTCTGCTTATTTGCATCGGAGCTTGGTAAGATTTCCTATAGCAGAGGTTTCCCTTCATCCATGTATTTTTCGTTGCTTAAGAATAAGCTAGAAATTCGATGTAAACTCGCATTTTTAATTGCAATTTTTTGCGTGAATTATATTACTGTTCGTACTGTATATGAATTTGTGCTGATGAGAATCCGCTGCGATGTTGTTGATGTCGAAAGTCGAAGCATGTGAGTATATTTTCTACGAAAGAAATACTGTACCTGTACAGCATTGGGTAGACACGTAGACTACGGTTTTTCCAAACCAGAAATCGACTCGAATTTCTGCAACTTAATAAAGGGAAATCAAATTTTATACAAATAAGAGAGTATACCGTAATAAAATGTGCATGACTGTGTAAAATCGCCATATAGATACGGTTTAGTTCACGTTTGATAAATCATTGATTTTAAAATTGAGTTTGCAACGGGCTGAGGTAAATTATCTTGTATCTCAAGAACAATGTTGACGCGCTTTTTTTTAGACAGCATGATATTACTTCTGGTATTTTTTGAATTTGCTCTGAGCACGGTTTTTATGTTTAGGGATAAAATAGACAGTATTTGCGCATGATACATTACTTTTACTACGCGTAAAAGTATTTTGAGTGCAGAGAATTAGGAATTTCTTGAAAAATCTAGAATTCTCTCACTAAAAAATTGGCCAAAGTTTTTTTTTGTGCCGACAGTGAAGAGACTTGTATTGTTTGGTTTACTTTTTCTTGATTCTTCAAGATTTCACTTTTATGATTTGAGTTCCCAAAACAAATGAGTTTTTAGATCTTTAGAGAGATTAAAAACGTTCGTGAAGCATAACATGGATCTTTTTTTGGGATTTCTCATGCTTGAATGTGGAACAAATCAAAATTTGAGAGAACATTGGATCAAAACTGTGCTTATTTTTGATCTGACGAGAAATTTTTGCGACTCTTAAAGCACGTCAGTCAGGAAATTCTTGAAGATGAGGACGATGTCAAAGGATTTGCAGACTTTGATAAAGGAAAACTTTACAATGATTTATGAATAATATTTCTGCAACAACATTGAAAAACGATTTGTTTTATTATCCCTGTGTGTCATTGATTAATTTGAGAGATACTCTTATATTTATAATTCGAACCAACTTCTCGAATATGTTCCGATGGAACATATTCTCATTGAACATTTTTCAAGAGAAATGACTATCACAACATTTTTCAGCCAAAGAATTGTTGTAGTATCGAAAGTTAAGCAATTGCTCAATTTTTAATGTTTATTATGGATCTTTCCTGATCGTATAAGACAGGTCAACTGTATTTTGATCATAACCCATGGGAACTTATTTTTCCAATGGGACAAATTTTACCGAACAAATTGCATCCAGGAAGGATGACGCTCTATTTTGAGTTCTGTTGCGTAAGGAATTAATGGTAGCCCCCCGTGTATCATTGTAAATTTTCTACTTCCACTCAACTTATTTTCATACTTGTAGCAAGAAACTCACCTACAATAGGATTCACTTTATAATTAATTGATTTCAGTCCCCGGAGTAATGTTGTAAGTTTGCTATACACATATCAAACGAGAAACTTTCGGGCTAAACATGATCTTTAATGTATGAAGAGTTATTTTTGCAACACCCAGATTATAATTTTAAAGAAGGATACATTTGCTTTAAACGTACTAAATTGATTGCAATAATAGGACTTGTTATTTGAAATATTATTTGGCGCATTTTTACTGAATGTGTTGAGCCAGAGTTTAAAAGAAGCTCTTCTACAATTACAATCTCAAATACTGCCGTGTTATTAAGGAAAATTACGTGTTTTGCATTTCAAACATGTTATGATTCATTTAGGAACATGTTCGGTTTGTTCTGTAGAAACTCATTAAACTATAAATGTAATCGGCATATATTATTTGTAAAAATCTACACACTTGAATGTCATTCCGAAAGATTCAATGGGGACCAGTAAAAAAACTTCATTAGAGCAAAATTTTTCAATACAATTTTCAAATAATAACGTGGTTCTTGGTCTCGCATTAAAAAATAATAATTCTTCTTGTTGAATTCATCTCATAGCAAGACTTTCTGCAATAAAATTCTACTGTATCATAGATCCGTTGGGTACACAGGTGTAAAGTATGTGCACAAAATAACTTACACTGCTGTACTGTATTAGCAAAAATTAAAATACTGTAAACTATATATAAATATATATATACGGTATATATATATTCTCTTTATAATATTTTGGTTCTGTATTTATTGCTGTGAGGTGAGTTCACTTGAACTCAAGTTTTGCGCTGAATTTTGGACAGTGTACAGCAGCACTCTCTTTATTCTAGTTACGATTTCTTCTCAAAGTCGCTTTCTGTTATCTTTCGTTCAGCTTCTTCAGAAATCCTTCAGGTCACTGTACCGAATTTATTCATTCTGTTTCACTTTATTTTATTCGTTCTTTCCTCGAGTGACAAGGGAAATGCATCAGGTGGACGGGAAGATTTCCGGTTCGATCTGTTCTCACGGACGTAAATTTCTTTCTCTCTCTCTCAATTTTTTATATTTATTTTTTTTATTTCCTTGGGACAGATCCCGAACTTTGATACAATGTTGCGGTTCGTCGCATTTCGAGATTCGGGCTGATTTATGCGAGGGGCAAGGCTTGTTTTGCATGAAATCGCGGCGAAGGAAACGTTTCGTTAAAATT